>JAUZSV010380209.1:0-11240 GCA_034780495.1 Parotocinclus cesarpintoi | reverse complement strand
TGAGCTGTGAGATCTTATATAGACAGGTGTGTGTCTTTCCTAATCAACTCCAATCAGTTCAATTAAACACATCTGGACTCCAATGAAGGAGTAGAACCATCTCAAGAAGGATAAGAAGAAATGGACAGGTTGTGAGTTAAATATGAGTTGTCACAGCAAAGGGGTCTCAATACTTATGACCATGTGATATGTCAGTCTGTTTTTTTCTGTCAAGATGGTATGCTGAGTGTACATTAATGATAAAAAAAATGAACTTTTTTTTTTGTTTTAGCAAATGGCTGCAATGAAACAAAGAGTGAAAAATTTAGTGGGTTTTCAATACTTTCTATACCCACTGTAACCTTGAGTTTTGATGTAACCTCATGTCTAATAACTAATGTTATGACCCGGTCTAGGGTCAGGTTATAGCAAATGGGAAGGGATTATGAATAACAGTCTAGTATGTGGGTAAAAGTGGAGAAAATAGATCACGCTACTTGTCACAGACTTGATGCAATAAAACACTCGGTGAGTTTCAGGAGTGGCCCAGGACATCACAATAAACAAAACCTCAACTATCTTGATCACCAACAAATGCTATTATAAATTACAATGATCAAATAAAGAAACAAAAAACACAATACTTCCCTTGTATTACATTAACCAAAACAGAACCCAACAAAAATGGCCAACCCCCTACAACTAGTTTAAAATTTTTACAGTGATTCACAGTATATACAAGGCTTAACATTTAAAGAACAATACTGATGACACAAAATTCAAGGTCAGAGAACTAGCACAACAAACAGTTTTTACAAGTAATCACCACAAAACCAATTACAAAAACTCCCACGCTGCTGCTGTTTTATATAGAGTGAGCAGAGAGATTTACAAGACAAATTATTTTTTATTATAATTTATTGATAAAGTGAACCAATGTTGATTGGATGGTGGTTAAATAGTGCATACTTGTAACTACAAAGTATGCCTTTGCTAGGTAAATGTACAAAACATATCGACCACAGAGTGCATATTCCAGTAAGAAATATACAATTTTAATGAAGTCATATACACAATGCCATACAATGTTTAAACTAGTAAATGTGTTTAAAGTGGAATAAAACTTCCTTTGTGGCTGTGTGCGGTTTCAGTAGCCTGTCTCTTAAAATATAGCTTGATTAGATCATCTGAGCCAGGCTTTCGAGATCCTACTCACGCACTGTTCATCTCTTTATTGGATTCCGAAAAATGGAAGTTTTAGTTTCTAAAATTTCTCAGAGAAAATTTGGCTATGGTGGCAGCCACAGAAAAATGACTGATGATGTGCTTGAAAGGCTTTGACAGCTATTGCTGGTTTTCCAAATACACATTTCACTGTACTAAATAATTTGTCACAACATTACCCAACATTCGGTACATGATATAGTCTATTTACTTTGTGTCCCTTTGTCACAGATAATACTTGGAGATCTGTAGCCCCGATGTTGTTTATCTGCTGTTTATGGGGAAACTCCAAATGGAATCTGAACTCTTGTGTCTCCCTGTAATTTCCTCTTGCACATGTGAACAGGGTAGCAGTGCTATTATCAGACAGGAAAACATCATGTTGTTGCTTCATTATGTTAATGGGAATGCATGAATACAATGCACAGTGTCATTGAAATTAGACTTGATTGCAGATGGCACCTCAGGTTAATTTGCGTTCGCCTCTCTAAATGTAGCGCTTGTGTTTGTCAACGTGTCTTGAAGCTAATATCCTGTTCTCAAAGGCTCACAACCCATTCTTCTTGGGAAAGTCAGGTGATGAGACGGTAACCACCATAGATGCTTTCTATGTAAATATGACAGAATTGAATATCTTAAGATCAATAGTTATTCTCTTTGAGAACTGTATATTAAGTTTTCATGTGTAGCAACTTTCTACTGTGACTTTAATAGACATTTCTGAGGTGTATGTCTTTACTAAACTGGCACTTAACTTTTTGAAGCTGTCTATCCTTTCTGTTTATGTGGATGACAACAATTCAGACAACCCCTTATTATTTGTGTTGTGCAGTAAGATGATTAAACATGTGGTAGCTATAATCTTTGTATAGTCTTCAATAGCCAGTTAATATTTGCTATGACCATTAAGATCAGTGTTCAGAGTAAGGTATACATTTACAGCAGAAATTTCTAAACCAGCGGTGTTAAAAGTTTCAAGGTATTATTGTTGGTAAGCAGAAGAACTTGGTCAAAATTGTACAATAATGCAGAGTGAATGAAAAAAAAACACTGAATTTGACCATTGCAATTTGGACCACTTTCATATGTGGTACTGAAATCTGATACCTATACAAAATGCTCTGATGTGATTCAATCTGAACAACCCAGATCAGAATACACCTTTTATGTTATTTCAAATTCGAGAGTTGTCATAAATTTGTGCTGGAGAGAATGGAAAATATATGACAGCAGTAGGAGAGGTTGTCAAGTTGACAAGGTAGTGATGAGTGACCTCATAAATACTTGGGGTGATGTCTCTTTACAAAAAACGAGAAGGCTCATATCACAACTGCTCAGTTTTTGAGAAAATCACTAAAGAAAGGCCGAACACAACTACACTTGTGACATGGCAACAGTGTTAAAGGAAAACAAAAAGCTTAAAGACAAAGTTTAAAAGAATTAAATTAGGCAAACCAAAGAAGTGACCGTGGCAGAATAACATGCTTTTTTAACATGACCATGAAAGATGTGCCTTTTACTGTTGACTAATTTTGATTGTGTACCTCTGAGTGAGTAGGTCATATGACTATTAATTGAAGTTTGAAGGTTTCAATTGAAAGTCTGATTTAGATTACATTAGAAAGATTTTTGTAAAAAAAATCGAACTTGGACCACTTTGCCTGCTGTTGTGTGAATGTATTCTAGACCTCAGATACAATAGAAACTGGTTGTTAAGAGGTTGTTAAGATATGGAGAACTGCTTTTCGAGTTGGTTGCAAAGTAGTGTATGTGACATGAAACAAAGATAGAGTATGTCAGTAAAGGACAATTATCATTACAGAGAAGGAAGCCAGCTGTAAAATTTACAAAATACTGGTGTTAAATTAATGTATTGTAATAATAGGCCTAAAGTACAGTTTGTGCAAATGTTTCTCTTTGCAAATGCCCCCTGCTTTACCTTATTATAAAGAAAAAAATCTCTAAACATTATTAAAGAATGTCAAGATGATATGTGGAGGTCAACAAAGCAATCCTGCTTTAAATGCTGAATGAATAGGCAAGTAAGGCGATATGTATAGCATATCATTTCCAGTGGCTGACTTCTGAGTTAGAACCTTTCAGTGGTAAACTGAAGAACAGATTAAATGAACAAATCACAGTGTAAATATACAATTCCAGCATGAATTGTTTTTTTGACAAAAAGATGTGTGCTGCTGTTCTTTACTGTAAGGGGGTAACAGATGTATGACAGACATATATTGCATTTTAAAATGAGAGACTTTGAGTACATGAGGTAGAAGATGCGGCTTTTCTTCAATGATGTCCCAATGTACCCATCAGTATATGTCAAATTGTGCTTGAGGAAGAGAGTTCAGGTAATGTTATGGGTGCAAGAACAGGCTGCTCCAGATTTTTTGACAAGGCAAACATGGATGGGGAGGGCATATCAAAAAGACACCAGAGAAGTATCAGTGTCATACTTGTCACAGATGCTTCCAGTAAAAGAGCAGAAAAATGTGCTGTTTGTTTTCCAATTAATTATTGATGTGGAATGTTTTTACTCCTACCATCAAAGGATAGGCACTAATTGCAGGTTTGTGATGTCTACAGCAAGGCACCTGAATTCCTGCCTTTCAGGTGCAATTTGCACTGATGAGGAGTGGGGAAAAAGATAAAGGGTCACGGTCCGTCAGGGATGAAGTGCACGTAGTGTGTGTGCGCGTGTGAGCAGGCATTTGAAAGCTCAAAGAAATGGTAGTGTTTAAATAAATGACATTGTGAACCATCAGAGCATATTTCAGCTAGGTATTTTGTTCATTTTTGATTTTTAAAATATTCTGGCTCTGCTTGCTTTGCAAATGTAAGCAACAACTGTCATGTGTAGACTATCTCATGGTATCTCACGCCTTTTATCAAACCCTGTAAAACATGAAAAATATGATGGCTTAGTTGAAATGTTTGTTTTATCTCTACCTTTTTCACCATGCATGTATTAGAATGGAGACCTTGAAAATGCATCACACGTGCCAAGGGAAGGCTTTGATACACTGACATTTATTGTACGACTGTTCTTTCATTGAGCATCAGAAGATTTTCGCTGTATTGTGTCAGTGAGTGTCTATTGCTCAATTCCAGATAGAGACCTCCTTTGTCTCTGGTAAGAAAGCCTGAAACAGTGTTTACACATGGATCCTATGGACAATATTTTTAAGTCCTTTCCACAAATGCATTTTTTTCCCCTTTCTTTTGACTTTACCAAGCTGACCGATCATGGCCTGTGACCTGCAGCACAGCCTCTTCTTAGAAGAGACAAGACTTAATTTAGCTGAAAGGGGATGAGGTGGCTGGTGAGTTCAGGCTTCAAAGTATGAAATGTTTTGCTCATTCACATGGCAGGAAAAAAAGAAAAAAAATGGAAGCTGAAATTATTATAAGTTAATATAATTGTTGGTTGACGGTACTGAATTTAATGGAACACACACAATTGGAAATATGCAATGACTTGTTTACCATATTCTAATTTTTCTCATTTACATCTTCATGTCCTGCCCTGCCCCCCCCTTTGTTATATTGTATGTTCGGACCGGTTGATGGTTTTCATCTCGCTGTATATTGTACCTGCTTGATGGATTTTTTTTCTTATTTGAGATATTGTGTTCACCTTACAGTTGCAAAAGAATGCAAATATATAAAATAAGTGTTTAACTACTAAAAATTATCTCCAGTGTTAGCTTACTTAAAATAGACCCTTTGATGACAGAATTGCAAACTTTCTGCTGTCTTTTAACCAGCTGCTAGCCACTAAGAAACTATAAAGGGCCTGGGAACTTGATAACTCTATAGGCATCTCTATAGGGATATGGTCAGTTGATTGTAGGTATCAAATCTGTCACATCACTCCCTTGTTTGCAAAGTTTTATTTTCACACAACTTTGAGGTGTGTTTTGAGGTTGTTGTCTTGTTGGAAGATCACCCAATGGAATGGCGTGCCACTGTGAAATGCTGAGGTAGCTATACTGCTTCAGTGTTCCTGTAGTTTTATAAACATCTCAGAAAAACACTCCGCTTTTACAGTACCATCCCACCAGCTGGCATCACCTGATCTCCTTCGTTGCATCTCCCAAAAAGACGATGGCTGATGAATAAAATTTCTAATTTGGACTGGATTGAACAAAGAACAGATTTTTATTGTTCTAGTGTCCACTGGCTGTGTCTTTTACCTAAGCCAGGGTTTTCTTGCTGATATCCCTTGGGTGTTTTTTTTGCAGCAATTCTGAAATAAATTCTGACCCAATTTAACTGTTGAAAAAGAAATGTGCTTGCTGCTGGGGCTTCCTAAAGCATTTATTTGAGCTTTAATATGTGGTGCTATTAACTGCCAATTTCTTAGGCTGATTACTTATGATCCTAATATGCTTGTCATCAGCAGCAGATGTGGCATGTGGCCTTCCTTTCCTGGGGTAATCTTTATAAAAGCCAGTTTCATTATAGCATGGGATGCTTTTGGCCACTGCACTTGAAAATTTTACTATTTATATAAAGAACATTTTCCTAAATTATTGGCCATCTGTCCTTATATAATTGGACTGGACTGACTTTTCTCTTTCATCAGTTCAGTTTTTTTAAGGATTATTGAAAACACACAAACAATGAAATATTTCGTCCAGCTTTATCCCTTGGTATCCTTTCTACCTGTGTTCCGTCTTAACAAAGATAGAAAGTTTTGAGGGTAATAATTAAAATATGTTTGTAACGTGCAATCAGTTTTGCATTCACACATGAACACACTGTGGCACCTGCATTCATTTATAGTAATTCTGTTTCTGAAGAATGAAAATTAAATAAAATTTTAATAGAAAAAAATTAATTATTATTTTAATTTAAAAAATATTTTAAGACAGAATTCATAATTAACTCATTGTTAATTCTTTCAAGACGGTATTTAGGTCTTTCAAGTGCAGAAAATTATTATCTATGTATAATGATAATGTAATGATAATGTAATGATAATGTAATGATAATGTAAATTTACATTAACTTTTCCAGATTCCCCAAAACATTCACAATGAATAAGGCAATATATGCATGTATTGTGTGCTTAAACACAGACCAGAAGAAAACAACCAACAAAAAAATATTAGATGATATACAAGCACTTTTTTTATTATAAATACATTAAGCAATATTGTGGTACTGTTTTTTTGGTTGGCTGTTATCACTAACCTTCTTAGAACCCTAAGAATATGGTAAAAAAATGAAGAGCTAATATGCCAATTATATGACTTGATGTCTCGAATATGAATAGATGACTCATACAAGCTCTAATGAATGTGCCATGTGCTGAACAAATGCAGAGGACTGAAGCAGTTGCGAAGTGGCTAAGTGCTGAGGTATGGCTGTAACTTACTGGATAAACATTTAAATAATTATTTATGTAAGACATTATTTGTTACTTCAACATTAGCCATTGTAAAAAGTGATATCACAATTGTAGATTTTTAAACCTCAATAAACCTCAATAAAATCAACCTCCCTTCAATGACGTGCCAACTTCAAATAGTATTTCAGTATTTCATATCTGACCTCTCTATGAAAGTGGCTTCATCTAGTTCTGTAATTCAAGAAATTAAAATCCCTAAAACTAAAAATGACAACATTCAGGGTCCCAAAAGTACATCACATTGTATGAATGCCTAGTTAATGCCTGCATATTCCTTTGTATAGAAAGATTATGCTCTCAATTACCACAGTTCCTGCAGAGAAGGTCCAGGGTCCAAATCCCAATGTTGGGTCCTTGTGCCTGGCTTTTAACCCACAGTTTGCTTGGACTGTAAGATTGCATCAATTGTAAGTTGCTTTGGATATGGACATCTGCTAAATGACATAAATGTAATGTACAGTAGAAATACCTCTTGTTATTATGCAAGCCCATGTGAGAGTAATGGTGCTTTAGTAGGTAATGTATTGTGCTGTCGACCAAAATGTTGAAGTTACAAGTCCCACCTCCAAGCTACCAGCTTTACGTCTAAATTTTTATAGAGGTAGAAATTGTGAATAGATTCCCATCTAATAAGAAGGCCTGGATTTTTTTTTATTCTGGTATTAGAGCTGGGAAACAGTTGCGGTAACAGTTGCATTTGCATCGTGGCAAATAACATTGGATTGTGGCTGTGTAATGACTGTAGCCTCGTTCTCCATAATGATAAAACAGTACGGCAGGCAAATATAGTGCACACCTTCAAAAGGGAGACTGCAAATGGAAGAAATGAGAAGTAAGATGTGTAGAGTCTACAATAACACACAATCTTGCAACTGCAACACTTTTTCTGCCTCACAGGGGTGGCAGCTGCTCGAGCTGGCTATTCCTAGGAGAGTTTGATGGATTCTCCCTCTCAGGGGGAGGCAGCGACTTCTGGGTTTAAACTCGGCGCATGCACATGCCGAGCTCTGCTACATTTGCACAGAAATGAGCCGCAAATACGCCAAATCATTCAGCCTGACCTGACCCAGGCAGATTTATTTCACCGGCTGCCATTCAGGCCTCTCTTAATTGTGCTGAATGGCTGTTTGCAGGTTGTTTTGTTCAAATGATGTTTTCTGACATGCCCCTCCTCTCCCATAACTGATATTAAACACTGCATAGTGTATTTCATCTTCTTTTTCACCTTTATGCTTGTGGAATTTGTTGTAAGGCTTGCCCTCTATGAATCACTGTAAATTGGTTTTCTTGACGTAGAGCATTTGTTATTAAGGTGAAAAAGGTGTACTTGCTTTGATGCCTCAGTACAAATTGCGCTCTATGGTGTGTCATTTCATGATTTATTTTTCCTGCCTTGTTTAGGCTTATTGTCATTTTGACAATCAAAAACATCGAGATAACACCAATTTTTTTTCGCGACTAGAAATAAAGATATAAAGGAAATATTTTGAAGCAAGCTTTATTCTATGAGAATCCTGAAATAGGTTATAACTTCTGTCATTTGTTACTTAACATATCGGCAACTGGTACCAAACAAATGTTAATGCCTAGGAGAATTCTCAGCGCTCAAAAAAGCTCATGCATTATTTAAACATTTCACTCTTCTCAGACTAAATTTGTGTAATTCCATGAAAAATAAAAACAAACCAAAGTTTTCCATAAGGAGATCGTAGCAGACATTTAATAATGCATGTGACAGGCAAAGACAGGCAGACATCTAACACTAAGGGCTGTCTCTGTTCCTGAGATTACAGTGGACCTGCTAACCCCAAGTCATGAAAAATGGATGTTGCTGATATTGAGCAGCCTTTATGCTTTATTTAGGCTTTATTTAAATCATTTCACGCCAACGAGAATCCATTGTTCTATAGAAATACTATGCTTATGTATGGATTTCTGTCTCTGAGACTACTGTATTTAGGTGCACATACAGCTCCAGACTGCCATATAAAATCATTCTTTTTGTATATGGGTTTTAAGTTTTTTAAATAGTTCAGCATAGATTTTAGCGTTTAGCACGTAAATGATGTGTCTACAGAAGCAGCAATAGCAGGCCTGGTAAAAGTTTTGCTTTTGAAAATTTATACTGAAACTCCTAACGTGTCTTGGCTAATGTGATTTGATACCTCCATTTTCTTGTTAGGAAACATATTGGTACAAAAGCTTTTGTTTCTGAATGAGTCACAGATGAAAAACACCACATTAATTTGATGATGCTGTCAAGCTGTTACTAAGGTAATGAAGTTAGTCTGAACCATTCGTCATATTTTGTCATGGCTTTTCCCCATTAGTCATAGTAGCCTGTCATTAACTTCTCAAGAACTCCCTTCGTCCACAGAACAGAGAACAACATATGATCAAAATATCTACAGTGAAGACAGTTGCATGCTTCCCCACATATAAATTCACTTTGTCCTTTCATGTTTCCCCATGATAACACTATTGCGCTCTATGGTTAATGCACTGCCCTTAGTGCCATTGAAACGATCACTGAGAGCAGGCCTTAGCACCACCAGCAGCTCTTCACCAGATATATAACTGGGGCAGATTCCTTAACTATATCACAATTCCACTTCATTTTGGAAATAAATTTATAATGGACAGTAAATATCTTTACTGCGACCTATACCTGGAGAAGTGGATGGAAAGGCCGGTTTACTACTTTAAAGAAACACATTTACTTGACTAATGAGCATTATTTACAAATTGCTCATAATTTAAACTGTTACAAATAAATGGATAAAAATAAATTGGGGTTAAACCAAGCTATGAAACAGTGCTGTTATAATTAATGCTGTAAAAACATCTGTACTATTTTATGCAGTACAGCTGCCTAAAAGTTTGACGCAGTTAACACACTCGAGTGAACTTCAGCTGGCAGAACAATACATCTGTAATCTGTATGATGCCCTTTGAATAATGAGCTATCCTGTCCAACACTAAAATTCTATTTTCAGACTAATTCGACTCTGGCTTAGAAAAAACATTCTTTTACAAATTCACATCTTCATAGAACATAATATGTAAACAGTATGTAAGCCAATACAAGTGATTTTTAATATGAAAATATGCACTGAAGTAATGGCTATTTTGTTTGGTGCATACCCCATCTGTACTTATGAAGTAGCTGTGCCTGCTTGATATCTAAAGTCAGCGCCGGATTTCAGTGATGCTTTTGTGACTGATTTAAAAGCAAATCTCAAAAGCCATGTTCAAAATCCTAGTAATCCTTCCCAGAGGAGTAGAGGCGGCAAAGTCTACTCCACATTGACAAGGGCATATGTAAGTGATGACTGGGTGTCCACACACTTTTGGCCATGAACTATACCTTTTCTCAGATATCACTAAACAGCTTTATGAAACTGTTGTTGTAAACTCAGCTTGTGTACAACTTTTTCATTAACCCTTGGGAGCAGTTTTAAATATTTTTACATTACATTAATTCCAGTTAAAGTAAAAAATCCAAACGATAATTTGGAGCATGTATTCCAGTGGTTATATTATTATATTAATTCCCTTTGAGGAGTTTGGATTACTTCATCGCTTTTCAGTGAATCAGCGCTGAAGCGTTGTGGGGCTAATAGAAGTCAAGTTGATTAACCTGACATTAATGTGTACTAAATGGACCAATATGTCAGTTGAAATGTTTGTGTGGGTGTTTTTTTGTGTTTCTGACCCACTGTGTGTACATGCCATTAAATAAAGCATAATGAATCTTATTGATGTGTGTCCCTGAGGGTTGGACACAAGCTACACTGATGCAGCATCTCTGGTACACTCACAGATGCGGGGGGCCAGGCACCTGGAAGGGGATTAATTACAGACAGCTGCCCAGCAGTTCTGACCCTACCCTTGGGAAGGGCAGTCTACCTTCATCCCTTGTCTAAAAATGTCTCAATCATGTGGCATTTGCTGCTCCATGGAGTTTTTGCTAATTGTATTTGTAAAATGTAAGACCTGAAACATAATTTATGATCCTTAAAGATGGAAGACTACAATTGGTGGGCTGTTTTGCAAGAAGTTAGATAAAGGATTTATTGAGGGAAATTATCCATTATTACATTTTTGTGAGTGCCAAAAGTAGGATGAGCAGTTAATTTGAGTCCTGTAGTTTTGAAAGAATATGGATCTAGCAAAGTCTGATCTTCACAACATGTCTTTCGGAAGTGAATCAAGGCACAAACAGTTTTTTCTTTAACCCTCAGAAAATAAGTTGTTGATGCACACCATACTTGTTATAAAAGGTTACAAGACCACTTCTACAAAGTTTGGTTTCCACAAATCCATGGGCAGACTATACAAATGTACAAATGGGGGAAATTCAAAAATACTCTGTAAAGTCACAAAATAACCCAGGGGACTTTTAATCAACTAAATAGCTCTCTGACAGTAGATAGTTTGCTAAAGGTCACATGAACAAGTCAGAAGGTCATTAGAAGTATATTACTGTATGTGGAGAAATAAAAGCACTGCACTCTAGAACAAATTATTACTGCACGGGGTTGTGTGTGTGTGTGTGTGTGTGTGTGTGTGTGTGTGTGTGTGTGTGTGTGTGTGTGTGTGTGTGTGTGTGTGT
>JAUZSV010380106.1:0-11241 GCA_034780495.1 Parotocinclus cesarpintoi | reverse complement strand
ACCAATAAAAAGTGCCAAATGGTACAGAAAGTGTGGTCACTATTATTTTTCAGCCCTGCCTTAACTCTCTTGGGCATGAAGTTCACTAGAGCTTAACAGGTTGCTACTGGAATCCTCTTCCACTCCTCCATGATAACATCCATTAGAGACCCCCTTCACCCTCCGTTTGAGAATTCCCCCACAGATGCTTAATGGGTTTTAGGTCTGAAGACATGCTGGACCTTTACCCTCAATTTCTTTAGCAAGGCAGTGGTTGTCTTTGAGGTGTGTTTGAATTCGGCATCATGTTAAAATACGAAGGGAGGGCTCATGATCTGCTTCAGTATGTTATAGTACATGTTGGCAATCATGGTTCAATCAATGACCTGTAACAGCTGGCAGCACTAATGTAGCCCTAATGCAACTATGAAACTCCCACCACCATGCTTGACTGTAGGCAAGACACACTTGATTTTTTACCTCGACTTGTTGCCACCACAGACGATTGACTCCATCTAAACCAAATAAGTTCATCTTGGTCTCAACAGACCACAGGGCATTCCAGTAATCCATGTCCTTAGTCAGAAAACTGTTTGTGTGCTTTCTTGTGGATCATCTTTAGAAGAGGCTTCCTTCTGGGAGACCACGCTGCAGACCAGTTTGATACAGTGTGTATGGTCTGAGCACTGACAGGCTGATCCCCTACCCTGCAATGCTGACAGCACTCCTACGTCTATTTTCGAAAGCCAACCTCTGCATATGACGCCGAGCACTGGTCAACCAAAGTGTGAAGTGTAACCTGTCCTGTTAAACTGATGTATGGTCTTGGCCAAGCTCGCTTTTAGGGTGTTGGCAATGTATGTATGAGCAACAATTCTCTTTTCAGATCCTCAGTGAGTGCTTTAACATGAGGTGCCATTCTGAACTTCCAGTGACTAGTTTAAAAGTGTGTGAGTGTGATAACACCAAATTTAACACACCTGCTCCCCATTCACACCTGGAACCGTGTAACATTAATGAGTCACATGATAACTGGTAGGGAAAATGGCTAATTGAGCACAGTGTGTCAGATTACACCATACATGACTTACAGCCAAAAATACATTACATTACAAAGATACGAATTTTAAAAGGAATTGATGTTGATTGTGTGACTTTAATACAAAACATACACATCCTTGTTTTTAGGATGTTTAAGATGGATTGTACAAAGCTAAAAGAAAGTCTGCCTAAACAGCTGGGCCTCAGCCTCTTAAGAATTTGCTGTCATGAAGACAATGCATACAAACATCTTCTTCCTCTGGAATGTCTGCAATGCAGCTGCCTCCCCCGTTCCATAAAGAAAGACACAGCCTGCCTTGTATTACCTACAGACCAGTAGGCATTAGATTGCTTTTCATTCAGTTATCATAATCAAAAATTGAAATGTACAGAGAAAACCAGTCTGAAAACGAATAATGAAACCTAAAGGGAGTTATTGATTTAATCACTAAGTCTTGATAGTTTATGATATGTATGTAAAACTTCAAGCTTTGAACAAAAAGTAAAAAAGTCAAAAAAGGTTTGTTAATGTAAAAATGTATATGCAATTAACTAATTGTGCTTTTTTGTGATATAAATTAATGACATTCACAATAATAGATTTAACATAGCTGTACACATATTAACTTTCTTAAGGATTAATTATACAAATTTAAATAATACTTTACAAATGTTCATAGAGTTTCTATACACATATGTGTTTAAAATGACTACCAAACATCTGCCCATAGAACTCTGTTATATACTCAGTGCTATATGGCTTTTCTCCTGTTTTCTGAGAACAAAAAAAGTCTTAATCCTTGTCTGTTGAAAGTCGCTTATTGACAACAGATGTGGTGCATAGAGATCTAAAAAAATACTGGCATATTCCTTTAATGTTTGGCAGTGCACAGGTCACTAACTCGTCATTAATCAAACTGGTTCCACATTATGAAATATGCCAAACTTCCACAGCATGTTGCTGGGGGCTCCGTTTTGCTGCTGACCTGTGATCACTTACAGTTTCCTCTGACAGAGGTTTATGGCAATGAGTGTGTCCCAGTGAAGCAGGTCCTAGATCAGCAGCTTTGCCTTGAGGCTGTCTGAAAGCAGATGCACTGCTGACAGGAAGAAGGGGAGGAGAGGCGAATAGGTCGTGGCATTAAAACAAAGTCCAGATGAGATGAATGGAAGCCCTGACCTCTGCAGTGATGGGTGAGGGAGTGTGGTAAACATGCATTGCCGACAGCAGGAAAGATTGAGGAAATGGCTGTCTGTGGGACAGAGGAATCGGCTGTGGGATTTTGGTGCGGTTTTATGGGAGGCAGAATGAACAGTTTTGGAGCAGATGGCAACATGTGCAAATGCATCGGTGATGGCTTTGATTACAGCGTCAGTGTTAGCTGCGTGCGCCTGCTAAAACTCTGAGTGAAGCTTCTGAAGGGGGTTGCAAAGTTCTTTTCCAGCTTGGAACAACATGGCACAGATGTCGACCTGACATGCATGTTCATGTAATTCTGTGAGGAAAAACCCTGCTTTGCATGCGTCATGTAATCCCTTGTGTCTGCACATGCTCATAAATCTTGGCCCCAGCTTTTAACAGTGACAGATGCACCTTAAGGCAACACACCCAGCTTCGTGCACCCATAGCTCTCCTGCTGATGCGAGTCCTTGCAGGCTACACAGCGATTTATCTATTCTATCTCCTTTAAATGCAGTACTTGATCTAAAGCCAGCTATGTCAAATAATGTTCTCCAGCACAGTCTGGCCATGATACCAGCATTTTACTAATTTGTTGTGGTTGTAATCCAGATTATATACAGGAATTTAGCAGATGTTTTTTCTGTGTTTATGCTTAACTGCTGAAGTTGTAGTGAGTAATGTAGAACCTTATTGAGGTGGGTGTACAACAGGGGATGTGACATTCATAATCTGCTGGAGTAGAGAACACTGTAGTCCGAAATAAAAATACCAAACAATGTCTCAAACTCTAACAATGTGCATTCTTAAACACTGTTGGGATTACCCATATTCAACATCAGCTACTTATACCAGATACTCATTAAAGTGATTGGAATGTGTTATTTGTGTAATATAGAGCAGTTCACCTTCCATTATACATGGAATGTCACATATAGAATATATGATACTACAGTATATGCAGTGATGTTTCTGAATCATATTGCTAGGATATATAAGCATCTATTGTAAGAATAGATTACAGCAATGTGACTCAAAACATAATAATAATAGTAATAATAATAATAAGAAGAAGAAGAAGAAGAAGAAGAAAAAGAAGACGATGTGTGGCTGCAGAGCAATATAATGATGCATTAATGATACTTTACCACTGTATATACGCTGCCATTTGTCTGTATTTGCCTTGTTAGTTTTGCTTTTTTTAATCTTTCTTCACAGTTACAACATTTACCAACATGAAACGTGGTCGGGCATGCTTTCATCATCACAAGAAGTGCACAGCGGACTTCATGGATGTACCTATGTGATCAGATAAACACACGTTTGTGCCTATGTTTGTTTTGTTTTGCAGGCGCTGACACACATCTCTCTCATAGGCCTCATAATGAGTGTATTGATTGTGCGGCGCACTGGTTTATGGCTTCTGGTGCTGTAATTATTAGCAGATTTGTACGGAGGTAGCTGACACTGTTTTCTGCGCTCTGGCATGATTTGTGAATACTCTATATGTCATTTGTGCTCAAGTCCAGTGAATCCACTCTTGAAAAGGTGGGCCCGAGCGTGATTTGGTGTATTATGTATAATTTACTTGCTCTCTAAATTACTAATATCATATTGACTCTCTCACATAGTTTTATGTTATTTAAAAAGACATTTAAACTTTTAATAAATCAAGTTTCCTCCTGGCATGGGTAAGGGAAAACATCAAGAAAGAAAGAACTAAAAAACACCAATGCTCCAAGTGTGTTCATAATAAGATGAAACAGATGTGAGCACAGACTGGAAAGCATTAGCGTAGCATTTGATCATTTATCCTCCTTGGAGCATCCACCCTGAATAACTACAGGACACTCATTTTAGGGAAATCAGTATGCATAAACAAATACAATCACATCCTGAATTATAATTAAACAATCTCTACCGATAAGTCAGTAAACATAAACTGAGTAAATAAACATAAATCAGGAAAAACTGTAAGTACAGTTAACACCAGTTAGCAATTTTCAGTGAAACCATGACTGAGAAGCAGTTTGAAAACTTTTTAGTAAGTATTTATTCTTACTATTGCAGAGCTATATGGGCTCTATAGAGCATTGTGGTGACACAGCACTGGGCCTGTGGAGGATGTGCATTACTGAGAATGTGAATATGGCATTATATTCTCACAATATAGCTGTGGTGTATATTCTGAAATGATGCTTTCTCACAAAATATTTCTATGCCAGGAAGGAAGACTTCAGACCAGTGTGGTAGTTCTGAACTTGGTGAAACCCTTCAGTTTTACTCAATTTAATGACATGTAAAAACGACACATTTCTCTTTTAGAATAAAAAGCAATTGGAATGTTATCACAGACTGTGATTTAAATTAGTTAAATAAAATTCCACAAATTAAAATCCCACAAGCAATTACAATCCAAAGCACTTCCCAACACTTAATTTAGGCCATGAAAGAAACGGTAAAGGAATGCTAGTCCAACTGAGTCCATTCATAATAATCACTGACCCCTGACCCAGGGCCGAGAAGCACATCACAAGTCTTTTCAATGTCTTAATCTTATTCATTTATAAAAAACAACTACGTACTACAAACATTCTGAGCTGAACAACAAAAGCAGCAAATGTCTTGAAGCCTGTCTCCAGTGTGTTTACAGTTTATGAAGGCCTTAAGTTGTCTAAAGCAAGAAATTAGGGCTGAGCAATATGATGACGACAGCATTAATATTATATTTTAACAATCATGCCATTATTGTTGGCATTCGTTTTTTTAAATTAAATATCAAACATTTCTTTTTTTTGTTTGTTTTATATGAATGCACCATTTAGTTTTGTTCGTGAACCGTGAATCACATTGTTGCTGTATAAATACATCATGTGCTGTAGCCAAATCTACAACAAGCAAAATGAAGTATCACAATAAATACTATCCCTGTAAATTCTGGGGATAAGTTCTAAAGACCTCATGACCCCAACCAGGATAAACATGAAAAAAACATACTGTGGTGCTCAGGTGGCACATAGGTCTTAGAAACTTGCCCACCACCATGATGACCTGTGTTTAAGTCCTGGCGGTGTCTCCCAGCCAGATTGGGCGTTACACAGCCTTGATTAGTTCTGGCGAAGAAAGAGGAAACCAGATGGGCAATTAAGGCACAAAATATATATTACATACGATAAAAGTGATGTGATAGCTGTGAGGAGGACAGGACAGAATTGTATTGGGAGACTGAATTATATTAAAACGAACAGAGGAGGCACCAAGGGGTGCAACAGCAAGGCTTTATAACACTCAAGAAATCCAAGCTAATGTGTGTATTTTATGTCTCACACTACTACTGGTGTATTTTATATGTACTGACCACTAACTGGAAAACGATTAAATGAACTAGAAATTGACATATTTGCTTAAACATACTACAATATATGTTAAGGAAAGGAAAAACAGGTAACTGATCACGTGAAATCGAGCCCCATGGTGTATTGCTGTGTTATTGTTATGAATAGAAATTTGTATTTGCAGCAAGGGTTTGACTCATAGGGCAATGTCTATTTAACCAATAGCCTGTTTTAAAAGTATGAGATTGTAAAAACAGATCTGGTTCACACACATGATATGTGCTATATCCCTTTATCGTTTTCAGCTATCCCAATACACTCTTAAAATCCTGAAATAGTTCTAATTACGGTGAGATGGTTTGAAAACATATTGCCCAGCCCTATAACAAACCAATTCCTGATCATGACTTGGAAATAAACGAGATTTAGCTACTGTGGCTGAAACAAAGGGCGCCAGAATGAGTTCAACCCGACAGGAGGTAGCTGGCGCACAAGTATTAGAATTTACGTCGCGCTCTCCATATCGCCTTGGTAACCAACGGTCCTGGTCTTTTAGAAGAAAAAAAAACACTGTCAGAAAAACATTTACAGTTCGCTGTACTTGACTTTGCAGCTCATTATGTGCTGGTGAACACTGTCTATTCTGTCTTGCAGGATCCTGGCCTGATCTTCAGACAGTTAGCCGAGTTCGTGCGCTGAAGGTTCGTTGGTCCTGTACAGTTGGTGCAGGCGTGCCGATGCGTCTCGGAACCAGTGCAGTTCAGCAACGCGCCGCGCCGTTTCTCTTCTGAACACGCAAAGAGACGCGAGCGCGACGCTGTGGTATTTCTCCCACATGTCCAGCACGCGGTAACCGTGCACCAGTCCTGCTTCGTTATCTATGAAAACCAGACCTCCTCGCGGTGTCCATAAGAGGTTACTGGCGTCTCTCTCCAAAGCGCGCGCGTCCCATTGCAGGCTGAACAGGTTGCTCACGAGCCGATCAAAGTTGGCCGTGATGTAGTCGAACACGATCAAGTCGCTCCACTGCATGAGCTCGTGCAGTTCTGATTTCGGTTTCCCCCTCAGATCGGATGAGACCGGCCGCAACCCGAGGCTGTCTCGGCGGAAACACGAGGGCACCAAGGTGGGGCTGAGCTCCGGCACCCATTCACTAAGGGACACCACGGAGCTCGGGCTCCATTGTAAAGCATCCATGTGCGACCGCACGCGCGTCCACTGCTCGCCATCCAGGCGCGCAAGAGCAAGCGGGGGCACGTTGGAAATCCCGAGCAGATCTGCTAAGTAATAGGATAAAGTTTCGCCTTGCACCTGCTCAGCGTTGATGCCGTACCGCACACAAGCACGCTGCCCATTCGAGAATGTGGCCAGCCGATTGGATGTCCTTCCACAGCCCGGCTCTAACGACACAACCAAGCCACGATGGGCTCGGTGCCTCCACCTGCGCGATTCTTCACTCCCGAACCCCGTCCACACGTCATTCTCGAGCTCCTGGCTCCAGAAAATACCATCCTCAAACGCAAGCTCGGTTGTGTTGCCCGGTCCAAAGGATACATGATCGCGCGTTTTATTCCAGACCCCTTCATCGGTCGTGGTGTTGATCGTTTGTGGGACGGTCAACAAGGCTCGAAAAGTTCCCGAAACATCCTGTCCTGGATAGACAGGGTGTGCACCCGTATCCAGCAAGCCGCGTTTGCGCCTCTCCAGTCGCTTTTCCAGACCGCTCCAGAAGTGCAACACGAGGGCACAAGTGCACAGCAGCACCAGCGCAGTTAGGTACGCCCATGCAGCCCTCATGTCGTCCCGGTGCCTCTCACATTAACCTTCACTTACTATCCTACTCGATCACGCGTCCCATCCATTCACACAACACACGAGAGCGACGATCGTCCTCGCACCGTTTCCATTGTGCGTACTGCTCCGAACCAAACCGGCTCATCTCCCATCACTTTGGGGCTTTTCACAGTCTTTACTCCCTACACGCTAAATCCGCTATCCATTCCGTCTTCAACAGACGTCTGATTCACTGGATCTAGGTCGCAGATGTTCACTCTGGTTGTTCACGTCCTCCTCCTCCTACTCCCCGCGATTCAGTTTGACTCATAGCAGCCCCGCTCACTGAAAGAGCTTCAGTCACATGATCTATACAGCTCGCTCTCAGCCAATCAGACCGAAAAGCTGCGTCACACCAGCAATAATAACAATATTTCTAATATTCTAATTCTAATACACAGCTCACAAAAAATAGAGGATATTTTATTATGATATATTACATTTTGAAATATCCCAGTATATAATAATAATACAAATAAATAAATATAATAATAATCATCATCACCACATACACAGATAAAAATAGCTGTTTGCATGATTTTTTTTTTAGAAAGAAGTAACATTTTCTGCAATAAATAATCATGAACAGGACATAGAGTGTGGGCTACAAGTCTAAGGCTGCTAGTGAAAATTCTTGTTTTGATCATTGTATCTGAAATATTAGTCAAGCACTTAAAGATGGAGTTACATTCACAATTGTCACTTAAAATTTTACTGTGCAAAAAAAAAGTCCCATATTAACCATGTCCAGAAGCGGCATTGATTTTTGTGGGTTCGGAGGCATCTAGGATGGACCATCACACAGTGGAAATGTGCATTGTGGTCATATAAATTGTATTCAAGGTCTTTCTTTCTTTTTTTGGAGACCAAGTGCCCTGGATCAAAAATTTAAAAAAGGACCAAGAAAACTGTTATCAGCAACAAGTCCAAAAGTAATGGATCTGTTGTAGTATGTGGCTATGGCAGTGCCCTTGGAAAAGGTCCTTTACAGTTCGGTGCTGGCAGCATTAATGCAAAAAGTACATTGAGATCATAGGTACCTTCAAGATGTCACTTTTTCCAGAGAAATCCATGATTTGGTGGTGAAATGCTTGAAATGAAAAATTAGACAGTGATGACTCTGTTTTGTGCACACCTTAAAATGTGTTAGCAGGACTCCTAAAACACTAAATCACTTGGAATCATCTGTGCCAAAACCTCTTTTTAATTTACTGAAAAGGAAGACAACATTATAAAGTGCTAAATGCTTTATTGTGCCAGCTTTTTTGGAATGTGTTGTAAGAAACACTTTGTACATGAATTTTCTATACTGTCACAACCTTTTCTGATTTGGGGTTATTCTTATTGATTTATTAGATTTTTGGTAAGTTTTTACAACCGAACCGACTTGTTATTGGTTCATTGCAAATTGCATAGATATTTCTTTCAGGAGTTGCCTAACACTGGTCAGCTGGACTTATTGTGTGAATATGTATTTGTGCTTGATATTTAGGAAGTAATGCACAAATTGTACACTGTAGTCTTGTACCGGTAATCAAAATGGGTAATAATTCTTTTCCTGCCTCTGCCAGTTTTCATTAACCACAGTGAAGTCCAGCCAGCATTACAGAGAGAGCTACAACAGAAGCTGTTTTTTAGTTCTATTTAGCTTTTTATATGTTTCAGTATACTATTTTGTGGGCAACAATCTAAAATGAAAAATGTATGGACATTTCTAATTCTCACCAGTAAATCTTTCTTTTAGTACACCAGAAGTTGATGTCTTTGCTACATATTGTAATAGGCAGGTGTCACCCAACAAGTACCGAGCACACAATCTCGAGAAGCATGCTAATTAACATAGCTCTTAAAACCTTTATGGTTAACATTTTGCCATTTTTGTCACATTTATTCTCATTTGTAGAATTTGTCACAGGCCATTAGGTGACTGTTTCTACAAACACAAAACTTCTGTCTTCTGTTCTTGAAAACAAGGTTTTCTTTTACATTTTACATTTACAGCATTTAGCAGACGCCCTTATCCAGAGCAACTTACAACTGGTACAGTCTTACAATTCAAGCAATGGTGGGTTAAGGGTCTTGCCTAAGGACCCAACTTTGGACCTGAATGAACCTGATGGTCCTGGGTCCAGTACCTTAACTGCTAGGCTACCGCTGTCTTGAAGTTAACTCATTTTTCCTTTTTGTGTGTTCTTGTAAATATGGGAATTAACAGCTAATTGAGCGTGCCCTTTTTTTTTACTCTCTGTATGCCCTGCATTTTAGGAAATGTGTTAAAGGAGCTGAGTGAACCTGCCGGTGCTGTCATCTATAGCAGCAAGTTTAAGGTGCGCTTGAGTCAGCAAGGTGCTTACGTGGAACTTGTACTATGCTTGATTAAGCAGTTATTAATAACTCCTATCCATTTTCTGACAGAGAGGTGACCCCACTCTCAGTGTTCTGGAGCTGTGGGGTGCAGAGTATCAGGAAAGTAATGCCTTGTTGGTTCACCCATCTGACTGCAGTTTCCTAGAGAGGGTGTGCGAGAGGGAGAAATGCCCTGTTGACTTTGTAGGTGAAATTACAGGTGATGGCAAGGTGGGTGTGTAAACTGGACTGTTAAAATGTTTATTTATTTGGTATTTTTCTGTCATTTTAACTCATTTATTCACCTAATTTGCCTAACCTGATCTCTGACTGCATGTTTTTATCCAAGGAATATATCGGGTATCCTGAGCTAATGAGTGCATGTTATATCTAGTCTGGGAAGGTTTTCTGTTACAGAAATTATATAAAATGTATATTTATAGTCAGTGTGCGTTTTCTTTTTGCTTGCTAACCAATTCTTAAAAAACAGGCTAGATGTGCATGTCGTCTAGATTGCATTGTCAAGTTGGATAATGCATGCTTCATGAAACTTGAAAATGCAACTGTATTATTGAACACCAGAGGGAGCAGTCATTTCTTTTAATTGAGTAAATGGTTTAGCAAGGAAATGTGCAATGTTCATCAGACATTAAAAGGGAATGCCTATTAATTGCACAATTGATCATGGTGAGAAATTCAAATCAGTAGAAGAATGTACTCTCACACCCCTTAATGTTATTAATTTCATCCTCAGACCTTTTTTTGGAAATCAGATAGCATCTGCATCTTTGTTTCTTCTAGATAGTTCTTGTGGATGATGTGTCCAATGTTAATGCTGTGTTGGACGTTGGACGTAACCCTGTGGATTTGGAACTTGACTGGGTGTTGGGGAAGATGCCCCAAAAGGTAAGAGGAGGTCTGAATCCTCTCTTGTTCTACAATGACAAAGCATATAATATTTATTATTATTTTGTTGAATAAATGCATAAGCAATGGCAGACAATTTAGTTTTTGCCAGCATCTGTTGTTTTCATTAATTTTGTTACCCTGCCATTTTTTTTATAGAAAGTAGGGAATTTGCACATAAAATTGCGAGTGAAACAACCAGTTTTTACCTACAGTAGCTTTTATTCCGTCTATGCTTTCTCATTGTCAGTTTTATTAAGCATTTATAAAAAAAACAGTCAGGCATTCATTAATATCACAAAATGTGATTTGAAAGAATAGTAAGGTCTATGCCAGCTCGATTGCTCACTGTCTTCGCTGCACGTGGGGAAACTTGCCAAATTGCTTTCACTAAAAGTTCCAGAAACCTTTCACTTTAATTGTCCTGCTTCATGTTATATATGATTTATAACGATACATCATTCTAGAGAAGAACTTTTGACCCTTCTTAAATATAATTCTGCAAGGAGGTCATTTATATCTCTATAAATATATTTAGTAGAGATATAAATATATAAGTGTGTATGTGTGTGTATGTGTATATATATATGTGTATATATATGTGTGTGTGTGTGTGTGTGT
>JAUZSV010380003.1:0-11241 GCA_034780495.1 Parotocinclus cesarpintoi | reverse complement strand
CGGACCATACAAAGGTGTAGAAAAGTGGGAAAACATCTCAAGCAACAGCTGGAACTGAGTACAAACTTACCTGTTACCCCCTGCTGATGGTTTGATCCTTTCCTGAGGTTCTGCATCAAAGAATTCTTTACCCTCACCTTCTGGCTGGAACCAGGAGGAACAACTGGGGGCACTGAGCATGGTAATTCTTATTTTCTAAAATAATGTGTTTGTGTATTTATGCTTTTAATTGATACTGACAGACTGTATAAACTGAATGTGTATGCCTGGTTTGAAAATATACCAATAAACCTGTTTTAGACCAAATAAACTGATTTTCTTAAACTGCAAAGAAACGAGGAATATGGTACAAATGAGTGAGTGTATGGACCATGCTATAAAGCTGATGTATGGAATATGAGAAGACCAGCTGAATGTTCAGTTTTGTGTATCTAATCTTCACTGTGAAAGATTCTCCAACTAGAAGCAGCTACTGGACCCAGAGTGAAGCACAAGGGTAACCTCCATACTTAAAAAGAACTACACAAGTCACTGTATCTCCAACTCATGACAGGGGGAGAAAATTATATAATGAAAAGTTTAGAACAATATTAAATATTGTAATGTTATTACTGAAGAGGTTAATTCAGATAAAACACTTCAGAACGCTGCATGCTGGGAGGAACAGGTATGTGCCTTTGTTTCAGATTAAATGCTGACTGTGTTTAAAATCAGTTTGGTTTAAAATAATCACATCTCACGTTTTTCATGCTGATCAAGAAACTGGTTTGCATTGGTTCCAGTATTGTGGCTTTTCAGTTTAAGAGACATTACTGTTCCTAATTTATCTGAATGTTGTTTTTACTCCACGGTTCAATTAGAAGAGCAGCAGTAATTAAACCAGCAGCTCTTTCCTCTGTAGCTGATTGGGGAAGTTGTTAAGTGGGTAATTAAACCATTAACGAGTTAACCTGTAGCCTTCCTTCATTGCAGCTATTCAATCTACTCTTTCCAAAATGCATTTTCTTAATGTTTCCTTAAAACTGAGAATTTTTCTTCCCCTCATCCGATCCAATCGCTTTGTACTTTCAGAGCTTTAACACAGGAGAAGCTTTGATTATAAGAAGCAGGAGTGGCTTGATGATGTTCTGTGATGCTGTGACCCTGCAGCTCGGTGGATGGAAACTGAGGAGAAAAGGCTGCAGGTTAAGGGACCATATCAGGATGTAAGCTTTGGTTCTCTCAAGCACAATGGTTAACTTTGTTAAATTAAGTAGCGAACTGTTAATAGTCAAGGCATAAACCCAAACATTCAGCTGAAGCTTGCATACCTGTTTAAAGAAAATTATGACTTAATAAACATGAGCTAATCATAAAGTGGGTTAAACTACACATCAGGTTCAAAAGTTAATGCTGGAAAAACCATGTTGACACACAATAAATAGTTCGTAGCTGTTCATCCGTGCTGAGAACCTGAGGTAAGTTACCATGCTTCACTAGAAGAGCATCCAGTCATCAAACACCACACTCCACAAGGTGTTCTACTTAAACCCACAATTATTAATTAAAAAAAAACTAACGTTCACCTTGTTAAAACAGGAAACAGAAATGAATAAATCCTGAGTGTTTACAAAGCAGAAGTTTAAAGTTTTATCAAACCACACTTACTGATGTGCTCTAAACCTGAGTCTTGGCTTCACTCACAGTTTATAATGAAAGAAAAGTTCATCAAGCAGACCAAACTAATGACAAACCTCTAAAGAAAAACACAAACTCCCCATTTATCAATCAAACCACAAAGGAGTGAGATGAAATAAAGTTTTAAAAAAGTGAACCAAAAAAGGATTTAAAAAAAGCCCACAAATCTTTGAGATATAGTAACTTTATAAATTACAGCACATGATCCAAAACCTGTTGAACCATTTTGATCCCAAAACTATATGTATTCACAAACCTAAAACTCCAGCATTTGCAAACCGGAAATAAATGAACTCCTCAGCAGAAACACAGGGACACAGTCAGATGTAGCACCATTTGAACCCAGTGCTGCAGTTCTCGGTCCGGTCCATGGACTAAATCACAAAAACATGGCAACAAGTCAGAAAAAGCTCAACTAAACACTAGTAAACAAGCTGAAGTTATACAGTAACACAAATATTACATCACTGGGTGGCACAACAGGCACGTCCCTTGGGGTCATAACTGGTTGCATCTGAAGGGGGGAGCTTGAGGATCATTTTCAAATCCCAATAGACACCACAACTACCAGGAGCCTGAAAGAGATGAGAAACAGCATTTTCTTCATTTCTAATCGCAGGCTGAAGTTGGCTAGAGATTTTGGATTTTTAACCCAGCAGTGATGCCAAGGGGTTACAAATCACAGCATTACAGCTGGCTCTGATACGCTTGAACCAACAGCGCTCACAGTATAGCATAACAGTGCCTGATACACTTGTACCGGTGCCATGTCCATCAGCCAGATACTGTCTGGTCATTAAAGCCATACGGTGTGAGATCTGTCTATAACTGTAGGTGTACAATGGAGGTTCAGTAATTAAGACAGTTACGTTGTGATTAATCAGTGTAATTGGACCTGGTTTTGAATAACGGTCTGATAAGCGGTCTGAATGTGATTGGACCTGATAAAATGATCGATAGGTGTGGTTACGGGGTAGCTCTACCTAACAAACAACAAACCTGTGACTCCAGATCCACTGCATTGTAACACTGCTCATCAATCTCACAAAGCCAGCATATACACTTCCTTTTTGTTTTTTTTAAATCGCTTTGACCTTGAAGTTTTTCTTCACTGGCAGACTATGGATTGCAGTGAGAGCTTTCTTGCTGACTCTATTGATCTCTCCCCGCGCTCTATGAATCTATAGCGCGCTTCAATCACAGCTACACCACATTTCCTCACTAGCAGCAGGAGGTGGACCCTACCAGCAGAAAGCTCCAAATGAATGCCTCCACCACCGAGAATCCCATTATTGCACATGAGATATAGAAATCAAAAGTTGTAAAACTGGCTGAAGTAGGCCACGCCATGTGAAAACATCAGTATTGGGACACAAACCCACATGGCTAAAGGTATAGAGACACAAACCCAAATGTGGTCAAAAGTATAGAGACACAAACCCAAATGTGGTCAAAAGTATAGAGACACAAACCCGCATGTTGCCAAAAGTATAGAGACACAAACCCGCATGTTGCCAAAAGTATTGAGACTTTACTCGGATGTGGCTCTATTGGTCTTGGCTGCATGATGCACAAAACAAAAAGACTTCATTTTGAGTGCGGCACGACGCTGCTACCGCTGTTCATACAGGGCAACAATGAACCTGAGATATCGTTGAGGTGGATGAACTCAAAACGTGGCTAACAGTGCATCTTAAAAATACTTGTTACTCCTTCTCAGTCAGAATCCCAAACATTATCAACCGTTCCCTCGAAGGACTGACCTGCCGGGCCAGTAATTATAAATGGTTTTCACCGCTGAATCTAATCATTCCAGCACCACTGACATGCACAGCAGGACTGGGGCACTGCAGGGTCAAGGTTAAACGCTGCGGCAAGAAGCAGGCAGATGAAGAATTCAGGCGTACCTGCGCTCAGTCGCCCGGGCCTCCTGATAGATAAACAATTTAAGCAGCACTGGTGTTGTCCCCTCTCTTCACTTAATTACATTTTTTCCCCTCTAGTCAAACAAGGTGGGAACGCAATCAGTCAGTCAGGTACCGGGGGGTAAACAAAGGAGAGTGAAACATCTACAGCGCTCCTGGTGCCACGTGCCATCGAACTGCTCTGCCTGTTTATCCAGGCAATTAAACTGTCATTATGTTCAACGGCGGATGAAACAATGCCATTACACTCGCCCGAATGACATATTATTCTGGGTTAAGGTGGCGCAAATTGAAATGAACTAAAACAAACAAACAAAAAAAACCCAACAACAGGTGCGTTAATGTGGCGTTAAATTGATTTAATCCGTGTAAATATTCATGTAGCCTTTGCTTGTTAATAGATTCCCCTCTATTCCGACATGCAAATGTAAAGCAATCAACACTTTGTCCAGGTTTTTAATTCTATGTGCTCAAATCTGAATTGAAAACACGCTGACATGCTTCGGGTTCGGCTGGTTTAGAAAACAAAACTCGTGGATTAGATGCATTCGATCCCTACAGGATGTAACCACGGCTGGTGCGAGTGGCTCAGACACAGCAGTAGTGCTGCTGTTTTTACACCTTGTGCCACTGAGAACAGTCCAACAAGCAAAAGTATCCAGCCACCGGCGTGGTCAGATTAACGCAGCAGACGAGCTTCTGTCTGGGACGTTCCATCTAGTAGGGGAAGCGATATGGTTGCACAGCGTGAACACAGTGTGTACGTCTCCAGCGGCGCTGCTGTGTCTGAGCCTCTTGTACCGGCACAACGCACAATTACACATTTATATTTACAATATTTAGCAGACGCACCTATTCAGAGCGACTTACAGCTCATACAGTCTTACAATTCAAGCAATAGTGGGCAAAGGGCCTTGCTTAGGGGCCCAACTGTGGCAGCTTTTGGCAGATGGTCCAGGGATTTGAATCCAGGACTATCAGATCCAAAGTCCAGTACCTTAACCGCTAGGCTACCACAGTCCACTGTGAACATGGGTCAGTGTCAGTGCAGTCCTGAAAACGATCCATCACCCAAATATGGGTACCTGATCTGTGCTGGCCCATTAGAGTAAAAGAGAGAAACAGATGGACTACAAACTGTAATTGTAGAACTACAAATCCCATCTATATAGTAAGCTGAACTAATCAAAGGAACAAACCAGGGGGTGTACCTAACAAAAGTGCTAATAAGTTAAGGATTCCGCATCCTTCCCCCGACTCGAAATGACAGACGCGGACAGGCACTTCAGTCCACACACTCAATGACAAGGGAGGAGGGTGGATTGGCTAAAGACAGGGTTATTCGGGGTCATGTGCTGTCACTGTCAGCAAGCCCGTGACCCCTGTCACAGTGTCTGCCATTTAAATGTCAAAACGTGGGGAGAAAAAACACGCTGTCATCTCTCTTTCGCATATACCACTGCTTCTTACTGTCACTTAAAAAAAAAGCACACCGTCAAGCCGGAGTGACACCGCGCGCCACGTCTACGCCATTTCTTCCCGCCGCACATAAGCTTCGCTAACATGCTAATTCCGAGCAATTAGGGGCAGGTCCCCCAGACATTTATTCAATTTCAGCCAAGGCGAGTGGGCTGATGAATATGAAAACCGCAGAAAGATTGCCACTTAGGAGCCTGAGTGATGCTTGGCCTTTTTAAGAGCGATCCAGAAAGTCATCGTAATGTGTCCTCTTGTTAAAAGTGCCATTCGTTTATCTGTTTAAGTCCTGTTTTTAATGGGCTTTCAGGGCGTCCAGTTCAATGGCTGCCCCTCCTCTGCTGGCGAGAACGGATCCTACAAAACACACAACAGGCGTGGACGGTGTGTGCGGGCGGGCGGGCCGTGCTCGTGGGGTTACATCTGAAGGACCCGGGCGCAGCAGAACGTCCACAGAGCTGAAGGTCGTCTTTATTAAGGATTACAATCCTTTGAACTGCTGATTGTTCCTACAAGTAAAGCGGTCAGCCTATCATCAGGTCACAGTCTGGGCTCCTGCTGATGTTCTAGAGCAGGTTTTGGCGTTGCCGGCTCACTGGGAGGAATGGCATTCCTCTCTCCCCCCGTCTGTCAAAGCAAGACTAGCCAATCATAGGCATCTGTGAGCTCATGTATACGACAAGGGGCAATTAGCACCCTCCTCCAGGCATGCTGACCTGCCCGATGACATTGCAAGCATCTGGCAGTCTGATGGATGAATCTGGGTTTGGCAGGTGTCAGGGAAATGCCACATGCCTGATTGCATAGTGCCAACTGTTAGGTGGAGGGGTATAATGGTCTGGGGATGTTTTGCCGTGCTTTGGCTCGAACCATGCAGTCCAAACTTTTGATCATGTAGTGTGTCGTAACTACTCCAATGAGAGTAATAAATCAAAACAACACATACTTATTTTTCTTTCATTAATTAAACAATACACAAATGGGTCAGGAGTAGTGCTGAAAACGTGTATCCATCATCATTATCTTCATTATCATTATTATTATTAATATTAATATTATTATTACTATTATTAATAACAATGAGTAACTATATATATTAAATATATAACTATTTTATTTACTTATTATAATAATTATTATTATGATTATTATTAATAATAATAATAATAAGTAACTATATATAATAAATATATAAATATTTTATTTACTTATTATTATTATTATTATTATTATTATTATTATTATTAACAAGAATAAGTAACTATATATATATATATATATTAAATATTTTATGACTAATTTAAGTTTTATTATTAATTTGTTATTGATTTAAATTATTTACATAATTTTGATATAATTTTATATACTTTTAAGTATTTATTTAATTATTTAATTAGGCTTGCTTAATTTGGGATTGGCCTTTTAAGATAATATAAGATTATAAAGCGCTATAGAAATTGAATTGAATTGAATTAATTAAAATAACTAACTCCAAATATATTAAATATATAAATATTTGATTTACTTATTATTATTATTAATAATTTAATTTTAATTAATAAGAAGAAGAAGAAGAAGAAAAAGAAGAATAAGTAACTCTATATATATATTAAATATATAAATATTTGATTTATTTTATTATTATTATTATTATTAATAATAATAATTTTAAATAAATCAAATATTTATTATTTAATATATACATTTATTTAGCCCTGACCTCAACACGTTAGCAATACTGGAATAAGTTAAGCACTCTAAAAATAGTAACAAATAAATAGTAGTAAATAATAATAAATAAATTATAGCTGGTTTTTTAAATATTTAGCTGTATGTCTGATGCATTTACGTAACCTGTGCACACTTTACAGTAGCCTAAGGTAAGCGACTATGGTAATGTCCGGACAGCGACCATTTCGGTCAAACACCTGTTTAACAGCTGTTTGTGAAGGGTGCACGCCTGTATATTAAACCCCGATTTGTCTGTTCTGCATCATGACGGCTACTAGGAACTTTAAAGCGTTCCCTGTTTCTGACAGTAGTTAGCTGCAAACTTTCACTGAAAGTTCAAGTTCAAGGATCCACAAACGGCCAGTGCACAAATATCAATCAAGCTCCGAGTGTGTCTGCTTCCATAAAAATGCTATTCAGTGACCAGTGCTTTTTCAATCGCTCTTTGCTGAAAATGTAATCGTAAGTAATATAGCAGGCAACTCTTTTTCATAGTTTTGAAGACAAGCAAGGTTTTTATCTCATCTCCAAATCCATTACAGCAGAATATGGCTGCACCATGTAGTTCATTAAAGCAGGGCTTTGAGGAACACGGCTTGAAAGTGATGTATCGCGCCGCTCTCCGATTGACATCTCATACATCATTTTTATTGCAGCGTCTCTCCCCCATTCTTACTCCTCTCTGCTCTCTGGCACTCACTGCATCAAATAATAAACTTCCCTCCTGTTACGCCTATAACTCTCCAAGATAAATATGACGTCTTTGGTTTGGAAAGAAGCTCCGTCGGCTCGTAACTTGTCTCAGCGCCGCGCTCGAACAACGTCTCGGGTGACGCGAAAGAAAGGACCCGGAGGCCTCTCGCAAAGCAGGTGGTTTCTATTTCCGTCCGGCCTGGAAACGAAGGCGCGGGCTGCCGATCGTTTGAGGCGAGGAACAAAGTCACCTGTCCTGGCTCGGACAATCACTTGCTGTCAGGTAAACACCTCGGATTAGCATGCAGATTTCACTCCAGCTGGCTGGGAATCCTGTTCCTTTTCCAGATTTCCCTGGGCAAAGCCAGCGCAGGAGCAATTTCAAACACAAGTGCTAGCTTCCATATTAATTCAGGTATAACGAAAGAACAAAAATACCAGCTGGAAGAAATAAGTGTAGTCTTCACGGAATTAGAGAGAGAAGGCGCGACGTTTTACTGCCAGGGCGATACTAATCACATCGTTATGTACTACTAATAAAAAGAATTTAGGGAAGTGTAGACAGGAACAGGATGTGGTCATGTGTTTTTGTGTACAGACTCATCAGCAGTGTCCTTATGTCCTGCGTGAGCTCGTCCTCCCACAGCACGGGAACGTTCTTGGGATCAAAACTCTCAGAGTTGCTGCTCAGTCATAACAATGCTTAAAGAAAAGGCTCAGTTTGGTTCCACTCAGGATGTTGGACATGTGGTGAAATCGATGTTGTGAAATCAATCTAATAGCAACACAATCCCGCACAGAACATCAGAATTACGGTCAAATTATAGTGACCGTGTCCCGAACAAGCTTCAGGACAGCATAAACATCAGTAAAAAAATCATTAGGCAGTGATAGAAGTTGAAATGGAGAACGCTGCAGGTTCTTCCTCAGCATACAGTACTATGCAAAAGTCTTAGGCCACCATTCGATTAGATATACCAGTCCCTTTATTGGAACACGATTAGTAAGGAAGCAAGTCGGTTTTAGTCTGACCTCACCTTATAGCTTAATCGGGATGTCAAGGTGACCCGCCTGAGGGCGGAAGTCTGAGGAATGTTTTTGGAACTGTAGCAGCCAGGAATCCACTTTGCTGGGAAGGGGAACAGGGTGAAAACCCTAAGATATGCTAAAGCTCACAAAGGTTGGCTTGAAGATCAGTGGATAAGAGTATGAGTGGAGCGATTAAACCAATAATCGACGGGACGCTATATACGATCATTATAGCATTTATAAAACAACAGGTCTAATGGTGCGCTAAGACTTTTGGACAGTACTGTACATGGGGACTGCAAGATGATGTAAGAAACGTGGTTCTAGTCTGAGTTGGCCTCAGTGAGGAAGTTGTCATTCAAAGAAAAGTCTTGGACTTGCTATAAAGGGTCACATCAGTGGAAAGCAAAACATCAAGATAACATTTTTATTAGGAGCTTATATTTATAAGGAGAGTCCCTTAATATTTAGTATCGCCCCCTTCCCCCTGTAGCTATCTAACAGTGTGGTTATGGTGACTGCCAGGCACTGTTTGTAATTTGCACAGATGGAATGTCTGCTATGCCATAAAATGATTCTCCTCTATGATTATTAAGTGCAGTGCTCATTTTGGTATGGTGGGCCTGTCGGTCCAAAGAGGTCACACAGCTATGGTCTCCTTTCTCCGAAACTAAGTGCAGACAGAACGGCCCAAAAGTGTCCGCGACTTGTCCTGGAGAGCGCTGGAGTAGATGTTTGGGCAGTTAAAAGCAATTAGTGAGCTCGCTAAAGCCAGCTGAGCCATTGATTGTGGCTATTTATAACAGTGACAGGAGCCTGTTAAGCCAACAGGGCTGCCATCCTCAGCTTTCAAAGGGAGGTCGGGGCGTCGTCGTTATCGCAATTAATAGAGCCGCGTAGGGTTTCACCGAAAATAGACATCCCTATGCCGTGGATGGACTTGGTTTCAGAAGAAAGTGATTTTGAAATTCTCTATAAAGACTACTGCACGGAGGCCGTGTGAAGAATTGAGGCTCAGACGGCCTAATCTGATAAAAGGTTCTAATGCGATGCAAAATGACTTATATAAGCTTTAGAAAGGGAAAAGAAATGAAGCCGAGAACATCAAAAAACATCCATTTTCTTCCCTCTGACTTTCCATAAAGTCAAGCTATTGTAGTCTGTGATAGTCTGTTATTTTTAGGTGCGCTTGTGAAATGGCAGGATGTACACTTACATACAGAGGCGTCGTCTGTTTACAACTTCAAACCCATTTAAAATCATGAGCAAAACCAAGAGCAGGACGTAAAATTGAACCCTGAGATCATGCAGGACTGAAACGTTCAACTTTAACCCCAGCTTCTCTTCCCCAAACACAGCTGTGAAGCTTTCCTGTCTGGGAACTTGTTTCACGTTCATACTTTTGACTTTCTCAGATAGATCAAACACGCTCGTCTTAACAATGACCGGCCTGTGAGCAGCAGTATGAGAAAAGGCCTCGACTAAAAAAATGTATATTTCTTATTTCTGCAGCGGCTATCAGCCAATACTCCCAACGCACAGGCCTGGACCCGCTCGGAGGCGAATGAAAACGCCTTGAAACGCGTTAAAACAATAGGGGCCTCTGATTTGCCTTCGGATCCTTGAAGGATTAGCTTGCACGCCGGGATGCCAACGCGGGCGCTCAGAGGGGGGTAGGGGGGGCTCGTAGGCTTTCAATCGATTCCCAGGCTAACGGGCCCATCGGCTGCATACAAGGGGGCCATTATGACTGTTACCTGCCTGCTTGAACACCGAGGCTCAGTTCAAAGCGGCTGGACGCGGACTTTCATGGCTGCTGAAGGACTGATATCCAACACCACTGTGAACGTTATGCAGGTTTTGATAGTCTAGGGGAAATATCAATGGGTGCTCAGCAGCTGCCAGAGCGCACTCAGGGCCAAACCGCAGCGCAAACAATACAGGGTGCAGGCAAGGGCGGTGGAGGTCAAGATCTTCATTTGGGAATCCAAAGGTTCGAATGAAAGCAGGACGCGAGGGGTCAGGACCGGTGGTCCACAGCACGAGCAATTGAAATTAAGCTATAATAAATGTCTGATAAAACTATATTTTAGTCCAACAAGCTGTAGCTTCACCACATTTTTAGAGCATTTCTCATTTTATAAGCTCCACAAAACGACTTTGTTGAAAAATACGTCCCCAAAACGGTGCATAATGCATCAAGTATAAACCTAAGAACAAGAACCTAAGAAATCTAAGAAATAAATACATTAACTAGATACACAGATTCCTATAAAAGCTAACTTATAGAGCCTGGTTTAACCCTGGAGAGTAAAAAGCACAGATATTGTAGCAAAATTAAAAAGTATTAAGTTGGATCAATCATGTAAAGTAGAGATACCTAAACAAAAATACTAAAGTACAGCTACAAAGTACTTGGTTTCCGTCTCCTAAGCCAGGCCCTCAGGACCTGCTGTATCCTGCAGCTGGCTCGTACCACTGATCCACTGATGTCTGTACGAGTGATTTTATGATCCTAATAAAAATTGTTTTGGTTTTCAGCGTCTAATATTACTCCATCTCTTCCTGACAAACCCCTCCAAACAAACAAAACAGCCCTAAGAGAAACAACCAGTGCATGTCAAAGCCTTTCAAACCAAAGTACGTGCTGACGGTTAACGTGTACGTTGTTTTTTCCATCCGAGCAACGTTCTATGTTTTTCGCAGCCGT
>JAUZSV010380002.1:0-18992 GCA_034780495.1 Parotocinclus cesarpintoi | reverse complement strand
TGAAGGTCTCTGTTTCTCTCTGCTTTGCGAGCGTTAATGTGGTGAGCAGCGAAATACAGTAATATTGCGCATATAAGCGTATTCGAATTTAAAGCAAGGATAACTTCAGTGTGAATCGCTAAAGCACGGATAGCTTGATGTACCTGTAGCTTGATTGACCGCGGTGATATTTTGCGTGCTTTCGTAACCGCGGGAAGCCGTAACAAAACGCAATACCGCTCATTTATTACCTTACAACAAATTTTTTATTACAAAAATACTGGAGTTTTATACATGGAATATCGATTACCCTGGGCCATATACGCTTGCTATGGATATGCATTGTTGACATTTTCATAATTATCCATGGGAAACCGCTTTCATTGTAATCACCCTAGCAAAGCATGGGTAAACAGCTAGTATATTATATAAGCTAAAATGGGGCATTGCCTCAAGGAAGATTTGCAAATATCTACGCCACTAATTAAGCCTGGGATGGAAGTGGAAAGGAAACCCCCCCTAAATGTTAGGAACAAACCTTGGGGGGACCAAGACACTGAAAAAGGGAACCGGCTTCCTTGTGCAACCATTATGATATGAATTAGAATTTAACTAAATCACCTAATTAACAAGTTTTAAGTAATAGTTTAAATACATAGAAACCAACTATAAAAATTTAAAAAGAAAACAGATTTAAAGAAACTATAATAAATAAAATAAAAATAGAATATAAAACAGTAGTATACATAAATTAAATACTGAATATATAGGATCAAATGATGGAACATAACACAAGAGGATGGGTAATAATCCACATCTGTTTCATAAGCCAGCGTTTCATCATCAGTTATGTAATGTGCACTAGTCAGTTAAAGTGCACTCACTTATTAAATGTGACCCTTACAAAAATGCACTGCTTGTAGACAGCCAATATTATCTTCTGTGGTTCAAGTAGATTTTGTGTCACAGGCCAATGTCCCACCCTATTCTTCTAATTTAAAAGCTGCCAGATTGAATAGTATTGACAACACCCACCTAAACAACATCAATCTCACTTTGTTCCGAACAACTGCACCAAAATCAGACTAACGTTACACTATTAAAAATGGGGTAGTATGGATTTTATTGAGCAAAGCACAAATCAATTACAGGGAGGTCAAATAGATTGATTGGAAAATTAAGTCTTAATGTTCAGGAGATGCAAATGGTTTTTGACATACCTGCCTATTACACTGACCTCCTTGGATGGCATAAAAAATTAAACTTATCAATCTAATCAAACAAGTTTGTAGTTATAGTCCAAATAAAATAAACTAAGTAAATAATAACAGATAAATGAAATACTAAAGAAAACAATGTAGAAAAAACTTACATATCTGCATTATTTTGTCTAATGAACAGTCACTTTAGGATCTTGAATCCTCAGTGGGAAAGTCTTTGAAGGCACATCAGAGTTACTCAAATTTCTCAGATCGAATAAAGGTCTAGAATTCAGATTAATCCTGACCCTGGGCTCAACCTGTGTCCCGAGTTTGCATGTTCTCCCCATGTTTACACTGGTTTTATTTGGGTAATCTGGTATCCTCCCACAACCCAAAGATAAGTGTGTTAGGTTAACTGGAGTTTTCGAAGTGCCCTGAATGTGTGCATGAGTGTGTGTATGTGCCCTAAAAATGTACTAGCGCCCTGTCTAGGTTTGTTCCTGCCTTGTGCCCAGTGTCACCAGTTGGGCACTGCCTTTCCTGTGATCCTGACTAGAAAAAGTGGACAAGACAATGAATGAACGGGTAAGTAATTATAATTTAAATATTTTGATATTGACATTTTTAAAATCCTTTCCAACTCTTCTGGACACAGTCCAGAACATCCATTTACAGCCATTTACAAAAGACACGTTTAATTTTCCACAGCACTAAAACAGCACTTTGCAACACCATCAGAGGAAAAACTTCATTAAGCATAAATGCATAGACTGTGCATCTATAACACTCTATTAACAGAACAAATAAAATAACATTAATAAGATATATAATAAACACAATGAATACGGTATATAATAAATGTTTTTGTTAACTGAATAAAGATTACTGTGACTGTAAAACCAAGGTTACAGGCATAAAGCTACTAAAGTAATGCATACAGCTTACAAGGACAACAAAATATCCGTAATTGCAGCTTATTTTTGTAACACTGTACCCCCTGTACTTCGTATTTAGCTTGCATTTACTTTTTTGTCAAGAAAGCTGAGACTTACTTGGCTCTCATAAGATCCTGGTCCTTTAGTGCAGATCCCTGCAGGTAGATGACTCTCTGAGACCAGAGAGGAATTTGTAGCACCCGTCGCACTTGGATGTCCATCTCTGTGGGACAGAGGATTACCACGTAGTAATCCTGTACAAAACACATGCATGTTTAAGCAGTGCTTACTGGAAGCAGATTGAAAAAAAATATGTCATAACAGATGTAAGCAGTAATAAGTAAATTTGTTATATTGTCACAATATGACACTTATAGGCCATGGGTACAAGCAACTTCGTTTAACACTGCAAGCTCCATGCTCAGAGTGCCTAGTGATGGTCATTTAGTGAAATGCTGTTTTAATTGCCATAAGTGTTCACACTATTTTTTTTATTTTTTACACTATTAAGCTTATGAAAATAATTTGTGAAAAAACTGGCTTAACATATTGGGTTCCACAAATATACCTGTAGTCTGGGATGAGCATAAAACTCATTGAGAAAGTCCATGAGGAGGTCAATCTTGAGAGAACTAACACATAGTACTACATGTTTCTCTGTTTGAGCCCGATGTCTGCTGTAGTTACCACCTGATTTCTGTCTCTCCATCCAAAGATACGCCAACTCCTCAAACTGTACACAATCAATAACAGATAATTAACATCAAACTACAAGATCAGCACCAAATGAATCAAGAGTTTCCTTATGATTTACATTATTTCATATGTGAACTGAGGATAAGGGAATGTTTTTGACTACAACAGTGAATCACTGAATCACTGAATTACCTGTAACGGCAGCACTACCAATGCCACACAAATTAAGATGACCACCAGTAACTGAGAAGGCCAGATTTTGGGGGTGACGTCACCATAGCCAACAGTTGAAAATGTGACAATGCAGAAATATAAAGAGTCAAAGAGGCTAAGATTCTTCCCTGCTCTCTCTAGGTGTTGAATCCCACAAGCCCTATATGAAATAAAACAAAACATAAATAAAATACATAATTTAACAAAATATACAAGTTAGTTGACAACAGTTTTAAATGTTAAATAGATATTAATAGCTCTAATTGGCTTCCATTTAAGTCACATTAATCAAGAGCATCATTTTATAATTACAGCTTTTTGCAGTTACAATTTAATTATACAATTTCTACCTGATCAGAATTCTGAGAGTATGTAAACAAATGTTTCCAATACAGTGGTACCTGGGTTCTTATTTTTAATTTGATTCTGGAAGGCTTTCATGAACCGAAAACAAGTACTGATGATGATATGTTTAGACAAATCCATAATAAGTTACATGTAGAATTTTAAAGGAGTGTTTGGTAGAGTGGTATATATATATATATATAAGTCCATGTTTAAAACACTTACATTAACCTACAGTTGGCCAAAATCATTAACACAAACTAATTTTATAATAAAATGTTGCGAAATCTCATGTAATTTAGTGAGTAATAGATTGAAAGTAAAACATGCTGAACACCTTGAAACTTGTAATAAAAATGATTCAAAAGTCATAAAATTGGCATAAATGATAAAATGTTAGCATGTTACAGTAGAGCAGAGAATAGTAACAATCTCACCCGGTAAAAACCAAGCAGAGCAGCGTACAGATGAGGATGAGCACCTGGTTGAACATGGCAGAGTGTGTGCGCTGGATGGCACGATGAAGATCATTCTGCAAGACGTGGAAAAGTTTAGTTACATTGTTCCTGATACATCTGCTCTGTAGTTACAGTACAACCTTTTTCACAATGGGGGTTAATTTTATATTTTACATCTAAATAACAGCACCCTGACCATCATCCTAATCAGTGTGCTCCTTATACAAGCCCATAAGAGAAATAAGTTGGGGTGGTATGGAAAATTCTAATTTTAATAATATGGTGTTCCTTACACATACTCAGCTTTAAATTTAAATTCAGATGGTGTGAACCCAAGACATTTCATGTGTTTTTCTGGCCAACTAATTAAAGTTGTTATTAAATATAAATTTCTCATTATAGACCTGCAACACATTCCAAAAAAGTTGGTGTGGCAATTTAAGGCTAGTAATGAGGTAAAAAATAAATAAATAATGATGTTATTGTAATCATGATTTGGTACAAAATCTTTGTTCACTAAAGACTGAGTTAAATGTAGTTTGTCAACAAATGTGAGGAAAATATTGAATTGTTTAAAATCAATGTTCCTCAAAGAAAGGTTGGAAGATAGTTTCATATTCTCCCACTACAGTTTATAATCTAATTAAACGATTGGTATGAATCATTATTGGTAGGAATTTCAGTCCACAAAAGACATCAAAGCCTAAACTAAACTCCTGTGATCTTTGATCATTTACAGCATTTAGCAGACGCCCTTATCCAGATCCACTTACAACTCATATGTTCTTACAATTCAAGCAATGGTGGGTTAAGGACCTTGCTTAAGGAGCCAACTGTGGCAACTTGGCAGAGGCGGGATTTGAACCCAAGACCTTGGTCCAGAGTCCAGTGCCTTAACCGCTAGGCCACCACAGTCCATAACAAATCAAACAGCAGAATCCAGTAACAAGACTGAGGATACAATTAGGACTCGTCTTTGTGCAAAGCTGTTGTTGGCAGTGTTACCAACTTAAAGTAACCTGAACAGGGACTTGAACCCTGGACCCTCGGATTAAAAGTCTGACACTCTACTGACTGAGCTATCCAGGCAGACAGCACAGCATGAAGAACCGCTATTCAATAATACCAGAACCACAAGGGCATGTTTTTTTGTCAAACCTTTATCAAGCACTAAAATAAGGAATTACACTCATATTAACATCATCATATTATCGTTCATTCAAACCACCCAAGAAGCATGGGTCCCTTTTTGAGTCTTGGTCCTCCCAAGGTTTCTTTTTTATAATATTTAGGGATTATTTTCTTCCCACTGTCACCCTAGGCTTGCTCAGTTAGGAATTAACCATAAAAGATAATCTAATGTTGTAAAGATGCTTAGAGACAATGCTCTATTGTAAAAAGTGCTATAGAAATAAATCTTACTCAACTTCACAAATGCCGCTTAAAACATTGCTGTGCAAAAAGAACAGCCTTAGCGTAACCAGCTTGGAGGCATCTGAAATGTAGAGAGTGGAAATGTGTATTGTGGTCAGACAAATTAATATTCCTGGCCTTTTTTGGATAAAATGGACACTATGTGCCAAAGGCAAAGAGGACCATCCAGAACTGTCAGCAAATAGTCGAAAAGCCAGGGTCAGAAAATAGAGCTGTGTCAGTGTCTTTGGCAAAGGCAATTTGCACTTCTGTTATGGCAGCATTAATACAGAAAATTATACTTAACATTAAGAAGTATTATTAACATTAATTATACTTACATAAAGCCTTAAAGCCTTAAAGACTGAATTTTTTCTCCCAGTGCAATACATGCCAAATCAGAAAAAGTTTAAACTTCATTAAGTTTAAAGTTTAAATTAAATGTACAAATCCCTTCCAAGCTTTCTCTTAGGAATATATATTTTTTAAAACATTTCAAATACTTTTCACACATATTTGTTAACACACTTAAGATCCTCGTCCCATATTTGCTCCCCAGAGACTTAATGTTTTAGCTCATTACTAGCCTATAAAAAACAACCATAAACATATCTAACATGGCCACATGGGACACTAGTTTAAACATATGGACCTGTACTTCCTCATAGACAATGTACAAATAAGCAAACCTTTCGAAATTAAAATATGTTTGGGTTTTTCTCTAGTTCTAAATCCATGCAGACCCCTCCAGTGCGGGAGGATGGCTCCTTCTTTTCAGCAGCAGGTGGTAGAACACAGTGCTGTAGCAGTACCCTGTATGTTCCCTGCTTGACCTTTCCTCCCTCAGTCATGTCCAGTAGTATATGTAGTATGTAGAGCACCCAGCCTTGTTTGTGGCACTGCTGAGACTTGAACACGTCTCCATCCTGATGAGCACTGAGTCAGCAGATTCTTAATGCAAACCAATGTGCCTATCTCTAAACCTTAAATTATCACCGTAAATTATTCTGTATCTTATTTACCAGTGTCCATCACTGTGCAAATTAATAAACCAATCTTCCTGCCAAGTTCTGCCTGACCATTTGTCACAACCATCTGTCATGGGAAATTTGTGTTGGCAAGTTCTTAAATCATTATTGATTAATCATTATCAGTAGAATTGTGATGCATCTCATTTTGTACAGCTAATCTTACCACTACTGTGCGCCTTCAGATACAGTATATTAATAAAATATTTTACCTTTAGCTGATAAAGAGTATAAAAAAACACTCACAATCATGTTCTCCAGAGCAGACTTGGCAAGCCAACAGTTAAGAAACACTGGCACAAATATGTTCCTCCAAGGGGGCCAAAATATCTGTAAGCAACAAAGGATATTTGAGAAATGTTAGATTGATTTTATGTTCTGTAAGTGATGATCTGTGATGTACTATTCTTTCTATTCATAATAAAAATATAAAGAGCAATAAAATCATGATCCCAGGTATAATCTTATCTTTAAAAAATCACCAAACCAATCTGTATTTTAACAGCAATCAGTATGGCTTTGGTATATCCCAGTGCAGGTCCACTTCTGTGATGCATATAAAACAACATACTCTACTCTGTATATTGTTAACCTAAGTACACAAATAACAATAAATATTAAAAAAGTATTACTCTACAATCCCTGAGTAATAAAGTGTTGAACAATGGACACATTTGAAACCCATTGCTGTTTATGTTGGTAAAAAGGGCAAAAACACTCACAAGCATTTTATTAGGAACACCTCCTTGTCTACACCCATTGTGAATTTTATCACTTACACTTAGCATGCAGAAGCATTTTGTAGTTCTACAATTACAGACTGTAGTCCATTTGTTTCTCTACATACTTTGTTCATCTCCTTTACTTTGCTCTCTAGGACTAGGACCAGCAGAGATTAGGTACTTTTTATGTGGTGGATCACTGCAGAGACACTTATTTGGTGGATTGTGTATTTGTGTTTAACAACATTTCAGTATCAGTCCTGGACTGCCACCAGCATCATGTGAATACTGATCAAAGATTTGAGGATGACTAACAGAAACTGTGCAAAAACAGATAAGCTGCTGTTTTGACTTCTGACATCTACAACCCCAGTTCCATTATAATTGGATCATTGTGTGAAACATGAATAAAAACAGAACACGTTGATTTGCATATCCTTTTCAACCTATATTAATAAGATATTTACTGTTCAATTGAATAAACTTTATTATTTTTATGCAAATATTCACCCATTTTGAATTTGATGCCTGATACAAGTTCCAGAGAAGAACATGTTCACCACTGTGTTACATCACTTTTCCTTTTAAAAACACTCAAGTGTTTGGGAACTGAGGACACTAATTGTTAAAGCTTTACAGGTGGAATTAATTCCCAGCTTTGCTTGATGTACAACTTTTGTTCAACAGCCCAGGGTCTCCGTTGTCATATTTTGCACTTCATAATGCTTCTCACATTTTCAATGGGGGGCAGATCTGGATTGCAGGCAGACCAGTCTAGTACTGTACTCTTTTAATATGCTTTTTAATACTCTTTTAATATCTTTTAATAAGTCACGCTGCTGTAACAGGTGCAGAATTTGTCTTGGCATTGTCTTGCTGAGATAAACAATAGAGTAATAAGGCACTAATAGAGTGCACAAAGTGAACAAACACGGTGTTTAAAAAGATCACTGCTGTGTCTGATCCACTCATACCAGCACATCATACCCTAACTCATCACAAGCACATGAGTCATCCCAAATAGTACCTCATCTGTGCTGACCCTGTGGGGGTCCTGACCATTAGAGAACAGAGTAAAGGGTATAAACAAAACATTAAATAGTTACAAAGTTCTTCCATACAGTAAGTGGAACTATCAAAATTGAGTGTGAAACAATGCGTGTAAAAACAAGGTGTACCTAATAAAGTGATAAGCAAGTGCTTTCAGTTTTGAATTTATTTAAATCAAGCACAAACTATTTTTATGCAAGACAGAGAAGAAAAATACTTTTACTTCAATTTTCAACTGTCAAAAACATTTCCAAGTGCAATTTTTAATATGATTCCAAAGTACTGGGAAATAATGAAATCACAGTTTTTGTGACAACATATTGTGTAACCACTAGGCATAAATGGGACTGAAAGGGTTAAAGTAACCAGAATTTAAAATAAATATTTATTTTCAAGTAATGTCAGTGTTGAACTAATATGGTATACAGATAAATCGATTTTAGTGCTACATTTTATAGCTTTAGATTGGTTAACTTATACAGTTACCTCCACCAACACAAATAAACAAAGCCCCAATGTTCCATCAAATGTAACGTAAGTGCAAGTTTGACCCATTAATGCAAGGAGAAAAGTTGGAATGTGTCTAATTTAGTTAGGAAGGAAGGTAGGAAGATTGTAGTGAATAAATTTAGCACCTGCATGAATGGAGTGCTGAGTCAAAGTCAGGCTGGATGCCTCTAGTTCCACCTCTTGTTGATAATTGTACTGTCTACATACGTGGGTGGACAAAATAAAATCCCGGGACAAAAAGAGCTGGCCATTGAAGTGACTATACTGTAATTATCAACACAGCTGCACTCCTGAGTTATATTAGGTCAACTGCCAATTTAAAGTTTCTACCAGTTATATAAAGGCAGGCATGCAGTGCTTAGCACTGTTGCTAAGCCCGGGTTTAAGTATTTTCCCATGACAGTGTGGAGTTACCTCTGGGTACTGTTATTTTTCCCATATTCCAAAGACGCATCGTAGGTCAGTAAATGAGTGGGTGTGTATTAGTGCATTTGCTAATGAACTGCAATGGATGGGGTGGTTCCTGCCAGTCGAGGTCACTGACATCATGTGTACTACTTTTTGCAGTGTACATGTGAGAGTGGTGCTGGTTTGTGTTCATGCCTTGTTACTAATTTGTGATTCGTTTTAACTTGTTTCAAAATTGTGTCAGAACTGGACTCTGGAACAATGGAAGAAGGTCAACAAAAAAAAGGTCTGAGGTCTGAAAAACCTCATTTCCGTTTGCTTCACATGGACAGTTGGGTACGTGCACACTGTTTACTTGGGGAAGTGATGGCATCAGGATGCATTATGGGAAGAAGACAAGCCAACGTGTGATGCCATTTATGTATTCAGCATTTCAAGAAGGATTAACATGTGGTCCCTCACTTTAATTCCTCCTAGATTTTAATATATTAAGTACAATCTACCCAGCATCTGAAGCATACATGGTTATACACATTCTAAATATGGTTTCTAATTTATGGAATTTGACAATAATTATAGAAAATACAGTAATGTCCTTTGATATCACTGTCTAGAGGAAAGCTGTAAAAATTGTATGACGGATCCGATAGTGTTGTTTGATGGAAACCAAAATAAACTGATAAACAGTATTATGTGAGCCAGTTTATATAGTTAGAGGTTAAGGAGAATTTACAGGTAGTGGGAGGACAAACAAAGCAGTTCTACTTACAATAGGACAGGCTCATACACTTATGAGCACCATTTAAAGCTTGTTACAGGTGGAAAGTCACAAAACGTTTGTGTTTTTAACCTTTACAGTTCCTACAACTAAATACATGTTGGATTAAAACATAAAATCTTTTTTCACACTTAGTTTTCACCATCACCAGATGCATTACTTACTGTAATTATGAATGGTACTGTATTGATCATCTCAAGAATAAAGGAGACTTGGAAAATCTGCTCAAAAATGTTCCCCTGAAACAAAGCAATTATAAAAATAATGGCATAAATAATAACATTTTTGACGGTCATGAACTGGAATGTACTAGTGGAAAATTTGTGGTTTCTGCTTTTGATTCCCATTAAGGGATTACTATCACACAGTATTGTTACACTCATATTGGACGGTTAATATCTTTTTGATTGAAAAGATAATGTTGTGAACTTACAGAGTGTATTACTGTCTGCCCATTATCAAACACTCAAATAACAAGAAACCACAGCTACACTTCATAGATTATTAAAACACACCAAAGTGTTCTAAATGCATGTGGGTCTATGTTGGGCAAAGCCTAAAAGAAAAATGAGAAAGGCAGAGTTTGTACCTTGTAACTGAGATATGTCAGGAGCATTGCTTCTAGGAAGCTAATTAAGGCCACTGTCACCTAGGTCACAGAGAAATATAGAGGAAAACATGTTGCATATTTGGACATTGCACAAACTATTTCCAATTACAAGCAAGTTACATTGGAAAACTATTACAAATTTAAAAAGAGAACATAATAGTTCTGATACTATAAGAACAAAATGAAAAAAAGAAAAAATGTGTCCTAGAAACATTATTACATACCTGTATCGCCCATACAGGAGTCTTTCTTTTCACCCAGAATATCAACTCCCTCAATAGAAAAAAAAGAAAGATGTAGTTATACAGAGATGTAGAATGTAGTTTTTCATCCAGATGGAGAAACTTGAACATATATTTAAAGGTGTGGTAGTAAATAATAACTAAGCTTGTTATACTGTACCTACTATTTGCATGCATGTAAATGAATCAAACAGAATGGCACAAAAGGCCATTGGTCACTGGGGGGCACCAACAGAGAGACCCCTCACCATTCCGAAATGCAACCCAAACCAAACCTCCGCCAGAGACAGAATACAAAAAAGGTGGCTTACCATTGCGAGTCAGTGCTCTACATAAAATGTCTTACAGGTATTTTAGAGCCCCAGTGATCACTACAAAATTATACATCCTAATTATTCAATAGAAAAACATACATACACACTTTAACCCTCTTTTGGTCTGTGTAGTGGGAAAATTCTAGGGAAAAAAACTAGATCTAGGGTAAAAAAATAGTAAATAATATTGACAAGCAAAAACAAAAAAGGGAAATATATTTGTTTGCTGCATACCAGTTGATCTGGGTGGGATCTGTCGTGTGATTGGCACAGAGTGTGTCTGTAATATTGGAGCACTGTTTCCTGTAAGTACAGTTGCACACAAAAAAGTTTGCTTAAAAGGCTGCCTATTAAGACCACTGCATTAAGACAACTGTACAAATGACAATTAAGAAAATTAGGTTACTCTTTTTACTAGTCTGTGCTCTATAGTTTCACCATTATTACAGTTGAATCCGGTTAATGGGACCACATCGGGACGCAATGGTTTTGGTTCTAATAACCAGCTGGTCCGATTAAACTGACATATTAAATGTTTATTAAACCTTTATTGTGCGATTTACATGTATAGCAAACGTACAAACAAGAACTACTTTTGCTTAGCAACTTTGTTCATTGAAAAATAAATTTGCAAACAAGTTTTTTGAAACGTTCTACAACACAATATACAACAAAACTCAGCATGCGAAGCATAATACTGTAAAAAACAAGTTCTTACTAAATTCCAGTCAACGTTTGAAGAACTTATTCAGTGTGATTTGATGCACTTTAGCAGTGGCTAAGTAGCGACTTTATTGTAGTAAATGAAAATGTTCGGCAAAGACCTGTAGATGGCAGTAGAGGGCTGGGAAGAAACTCGGGAGATGCCAGAGACGAAGAGTTTCTTCACGGATATTACATGTATACGTTCTTTGGTCCGATTAAGTGGAATTTTGGTCCAAATAAGCGAATAAAATTACACGTATTTAATAGGATTTGTTTCGGTACTTTAGGATTTGGTCCAAATAAGCGGTTGGTCCCATTACCTGGTGAACCTATTAACCGGAATCAACTGTATTCCAATTCAGAGTTAGATCCAGGCTTTAACAGGTATCATGGGGTAAAAGGCATGAACCGACCATAAACAGTTGGACACTTTAGAAAGGCCATAACTCATGTCTGTGGAATGAGTGCAACCTAGGGAAGTACCCACACAGACATGGGGAGAACATGCAAACTCCATACAGCCAAAGTCCAAAGCGGGAATTGAACCAGGGATTTCTGGAACTGTGATGTAAGCCACCTGCCACTTTAATCATTTTGTCGAATGATGTACTTGATTCTTGCAGATCATTATAATCTTGATTTATCCTAAACCTCTCTAAATGATGTAAACACAAGCCTAAAAGGGCAACTAAATTTAAATGACTTACAATTTTGTATGGTCCACCATAGACGATAACAGCCAAGTCGAGTCCGATTAATTTCTATAGCGCTTTCTACAATAGAGCATTGCCTCAAAGCAGCTTTACAACATTGGATTATCTTAAAAGACCAATCCCAAATTGAGCAAGTCTAAGGCAACAGTGGCAAGGAAAAAAAAAATCTAAATGTTGTCAGGAAGAAATCGTGGAAGGAAAAAGGCTCAAAAAGGGACCAATCCTCCTTGGGTGGCTTAGATGTCAATTTAAATATAATAATAGCTGTCATATTTCTATTATTATTATTTATTATATATTATAAATTATTTATTTACACATTTCTATAATTTGTCGCATAAGGTTATTAATATTACTACAGCTGTAGAATGAATGTGCTAAATTAAATGAGGACATCACTGTTAATAGCGGTATATTTAGGTATACTTAATATTTATTTAGATTTATTGTTTATAATTTCTGATAACTGGCAAAAAGATTACAATCCGTCATCAACTATTCAAACAAATTATAGGAAATCTACAGCTCACCTCTACAGGATGTTTTTTTTTACACCACCCGTCAATACTAACACACTATCTGTGTAACCAGACCAGAACTTATGCCGAATGGAACCTGAAAGATTGATGTAACCCTGTGGTTAAATCAAAGGCTATTTAAGGAATATTTTCCTGGCAGCATGCATTTTTATTTCAGTGAATAAACTGCATATTGGGGCTACTTTTTTAGTGCATCATACACGTTGTTTGACTGCAAGTGTAATTTTACATTTTGCCGTTTTTTCTTTTCCACCCTATCTAAATGCTGGAGGAGGCCAGCATGCTGAGTGTTCATTTTGGAGCTCTTATGGCCAAATCAAGATAACAACATGTCTCTTCTAACAAAATGACCACAGCGTGATGCCGCCAGCTGAAATTAATTCCACCTTTGACTCTAGGGACGACTCAGAGCCTGCAACCTACTGTAAAAGTCTTGAATATGTACGAGGCCTTATCTTTTGCATGCTGTTCGCAATTCAGTCCCACAAAGTTCGGGATTACGCTGATGGAAATGTACATCAAACAAAAACATTTGGCGCTGAAGCACCTCCCCGTGCCGTCGGGAAAATGGATGTGCAGCCGCGTTATGAAAGGTGAATTCTGTGAGGCACGGAAAAGCAACGCAGGGTCGCAGTCACCTCGTAATTTCTTATTATGACTCAGAGAATTTGGGGGGAAACGCAGAGTTCGCTTTCTTTCCTTTTAAATAAATCCGAATTGCGTGGTTAACTTAAAGGTTGGCAACTCTTTATTAAAATACATCAAAAACTGGAGTTACAAAAACATCATTAGTAATGTAACCCCTTAAATGCTGAGCTTGTAAAATCCTATAAATAAGTATTATATTTTAAAGCACCGTATTCTGTATAAGTCCATAAAGACTAACTAATACAGGTTGAATGTTGGTAAGAGATAAAGACATCAGTGTCTCAAATGCATAAGACAAATGAATCAAAACCACAAGCACAGTCAAATGTTGCTCCCAATAAACAATCTTGTGGTCCAGCTTAAAAATGCAGAAGGACATTTATGAATTGTTTAACGCTGGAGATCTCGAGATAGACCAGTGAAATGATGGAAATGTAAGAGCACGCCACTACTTCACTCAGTTGGAAGTCTGTATAGTATCGTTGGTTGGGAAAGACGTGTTAGTCTTCATTTTCCTTTAGGAGTGTTATAGAAGAGACAGCTACTGCAATAGGTCCTGACGGTGCCATTATTACAAAAAAGGCATTGTAAATGTATTAGTTTTCCTTTCAAAGAAAAACAAGACCTTTTTAGGTCAAGTTTCTGTCATATTCATTAGATAGAGCTGGTTACGTTAAGGACAATGTCAAGGTTACTCATAAAAAAGACAAACAGTACAGCAATGCCTACAAAAAAAAAGGAAAAAGGAAAATGTGAAGCTTGGAATAAGAGAGTGATCATTATGTTAATAAACTGAAGAAGAAATCCTGATTTGTTAACTTAAACTATAAATCTGTACGTTATGAGCGCATTTGACATTTAGTGAACACTGTTTTGTACCTAATAATTGCTAAAAAAAAAAAAACAAAGGTATTTTAAAAAAGGTGATTAAAAACAGAATCCAGTTATGGCTGTAACAAAATCAAAGTCTCTACTGAATGGATTTAATACCATGGCGGTGTCACAGGCACTTGACGTCTCTATTCAGTGTGTAATGTTGTAAATAATTGCAGACAATTAGCATCTTATTAATGATGCTGAAACAAAAGGCCAGCTCCCCTGGTGCACTTTTTCAGCACAAGGAAAACAAAACCTTGCTGCTGTTGACAATATGCCATCTGTCTCCAAATCCACAGGCGAAGAAGAGCCTCGCTCAGTGCTAATATGACATGTTGAAACATTAATCGCCCCCTTGGGCTGACATAATTACTACTCCATGTTAATCACCTAACAATTAGCAGCCATCAGTTCCGAGGGGCAATCAACGAATTAGCTGGAGAGGTTCTCCCACATGTTCACTGCCAGTCTGCCCATTCAAAAGCAGCCAGCCTTTTAGACTGACACCTTCTGTGCACACAAGAAGAACTCATTTGCACTTGTACCAATTAGGCGCTCTAATGTCCCTCAGCAAATTGGAAGGCCCTTTCACACACTTTTACCTTGATCCCCCCCCTTTTTTTTTCTTTTTAGCGTGGTAGTTTGAACCCAATTGTAATGCAGTGCAGCTTAGACGCATTATGGCTATCCTGACAGGCAATGGAAATATTTCTTAATATCTACCCCTATTAAAGTGCTGTTCTCTTACAGTTGCATCCTTTATACTAATAATGGTACAATTTGATTAAAAAGCAGTAGCAGGTGCAGTCATAAGCGACAGTCATCATTACTGCTGCTTTCATGCTTTTTTTTATGAACAGTACTATTCACAATTGAAGGGGGGGGGCATTTGTCATGATGTACAAGAACAACGATATGTAATCATTTAGAAAAACCTTATGAGCATTTGAAAACAAATTCTATTACGCTGATATAATTATGGTTATTCCAGGCTTGTTCAGGCCTTGACATGCTGATGTCATTTTTGACGCATAAAATGTAAATTCAATCACGCTGCATCATCCATCTTTTGTTTCTCTTTGTATTCTTTCATTATTTTTATATTGCCGCAGATTATATTACTGAGTAGCTGGCCTCCACCTGCCCCTAATATTAAAAAATAAAATAAAATGCAGGCCATATTATAAGGCCAAAGCCGCATGCGTGAACTAGCTTGAGGTGGCAGTGCTATATAACAGTAATATACTGTGTATGCAGAGTGATGTATTGCAGTTCTTATTCGGGACGCCCAGCATCCATATTTATGTCCAGCCAGTGTTTTCCATTCGTCTAAATAATCAGTGGACGGTTGACAGGCAGGTGCTAGCCTTACCCGGGCCATGGGTACAATTTAAATGTCAACCTCAGCATCACCAAAAGGTACCGATGGCAATTACTGAAAAGTTTAATGGCTTTCCTGTCTTGTTCTTAATTTGCTGAAATTGCTAAATCAATAGATGCAGTTCTAGTCACCGCTTCTTGTTTTACTGCTTTAAGATAAAGTCTAAGGGAAGACAATCTTCACTTCCAATTTGCAATGTTCAGCATCAAGGCAGCTCTTATCAGCGGATTTAAAAAGCAGCTGTCTGGCCCAACCATGGTGTCCCTCGCACCAACATTGGCCACTGATGCTCTCGCACATCCTAGGAAAATGGTCTAAATAAAAGGCAAGGATATTATTCGCTGGTTTAACCTCAAATAAAGTCTAGGTATTTAGATGTGCATTGTGGTCTACTCGGTATGACTTTATATTAAGTCTGCGTTATGAAAAGCACATTTTTAATCTAGCGTCTAGCTGTTTTAGGCCACGTGTACACACAACTGGTCAGCGCATACGCAAAACAAAGAAAAAAACAACAGATAAAGGGCAAACCCTTTATGGCACAATGGATCAGAATTGTGTCAGGAGCATGTGTGTTGTGTGTGTGTGTGTATACAGACCAACTCTGTCTCTCAGAACACAGCTGTTTTCAGTTCAAACACAGTCCAAAAGGTTACACATATAAAAGAGTACGGAGACTTTAATTCCGCCCGATTCGTTCAGAAGGCGAGGCAGCATTCATCTGTCCGATGTCAAAAGCCTACCTACAGAGTAGGACTGTTTAGTGGAAGTGTTTTTGGTATTATGCAAATGAAGTTCTTCTAAAGTGTGTGTTCATTTAGTATGTTTTTAAAAGACCCTCAGATGTTTAGGCTCAGCATGTGGGCTGCTAATCCATCTTAAAGCCTACTCTCTCTAATCTCCCTCTTTCATTAGCCAAGATGACCACAGAATGCCACCTTTATTGCTTTTTACTTTCTAATTGCATACTGATCATATAAAACACTAAGTCTGTATTATTCTGAGCCTTAGACTACAATGAGGACATTCATTCGCAAAAAAACAATTTTAAATGTTCCGAAACAGATTAAAGAAAATTTAATCTGGATATTAAGAACGTTATATGTCAAAGTTAGAGGTCAGCGCTGGTACAGAAATCCATCGAAATTAGAAACGGATTAGGTTAAAAAAATTACAACAATTTTAATCAAGAATCATTCATCCAACCATTACAGCAGGCCCTGTAATTGTTTCTTGGACTTTGGTAAATAATCAGAAACCTTCGTGATGTAACACAATAAGCAAATCTGCGGTAGGACAAAATATTTCCGTCCATGGAGATAATGTATTTTTGGAATGGTTTTTAGCATGGATTGAAGGGAATTCGATTTTACACACGTTTATCACATTGAATATTTATGGCTTTAAATCATAAACTCATGATGAAAACGCAAAGAGTGAAAGACGAATGCCATTTCTGTGACTTTCACATATTCTATAAACAGACATAAAAGAATGTCCTGGTTAAGATTTCTGATCTTAAAATAACTGATCAACAACAGTCCATTCCACGCCTTAAGACTGGCCCGGTACAATTGCCTGGGCTAACACTGCCACCCACTGGTGGCTACAAATGTAACTTAATAGCAGTACAAATGTAAAACCTTGAAGAGCACATGCAAATAGCCCACGTGTAAAGCAATACATACATGCATACACATGATGGCAAAATCAGATCAGCAACAATCTGCTGCAACCAAACAAGCAGCTTCGGTCTGCCACAGACAGCAACTAAAACATCCAGGTTAAATAAAGCACATGAACAAGCAGTTTATGTCATTAATCAGAGTTGACTTTGACACAAGTGCAAACCCAAACACATGTGCATTGTTAATGGTCATGCCATATGGAAGCATTCTTTCAATAAAAGACTGCAGTAATGCTTTAGAATAATCAAAGGATTATTCTAAAAATGAGCAGATGAGTGTAAATGTGTCCTTCTACTCTGACTTCATGATTACCCTTAAGTCCCTGTAGTTCGGTGTTTTGAATTTCCACACTCTCACAGACAAGAGAGAGAAAGAGAGAGTGAGAAAAGAGAGAGGGAGAGAGAGAGAAATAGCGAGAGAGAAATAGAGCGAGAGAAAGAGTGTGTATATGTTTATGGGGACTTTCCATTGGCATAATAATTGTATATTATTAACTCTACACCTACACACAACCATATCCCTAATTTCAGGAGCCAAAAGGAAAATGTTTGGTTCAATTGGTATTTCAAATAAAAGTTACACTTTTTGTAAGTAATTAAAGTTGTGGGGACCAGCAAAATGTTTCCACGAGGTACCAAAAAAAAAAAAAAAACTACACTCCTTTATGCTGGTCTCCATATGTATAAATACCTGATCTCTCTCTTTCTTTCTGTCACACACACACACACACACACCCTCTTAAAGGACATACGAGGGGGAGCAGCCAAAATGTTGGCTGCACCTTTTATTGCAGCATATGAAAGGCACTGAACAAAACCCACACCCTGTTTTCATTAGCTGCATGTCATCCAGAAACAGACAGAGAACACATCAGTTTTCTTTACAGTTTTCTTACCTATGCATCTCAAGTTACACCAAGCAGCTGGGCATCAAAGGCACGGGCAGGAATATGCTATTTTAATATTTTGCCCTGAAGTATATATGTTTTAAAAAGAATGCGGTGTACGCTAAAAATCACCACATGTCCTATTAATTCTTTTTTAATAGAACGTTGCATTTTGACATGGGCCAAGGTATCGAATTAATCTGAAACCTAGTTTATATTAAACATTTGACATTCCTGATAATAGTCTCTTTTATTTTTTCTTACTTTCTTATTTTCGTGTCATCTGTTTTCACTCAGCCCATTTGCAAATGTCCCTCACTGTGGGTAAAGAAAGACACTTCTTACATTTTGGGTTCATGTAAAAACAAAACCAGATGTTTGTCAGAAAGGGGCAAAGAATATGAAATCTGTGCACATACAAATATACACAGATGTGTGTGTGTGCGTGTTTGTGTGTGTTTGTGTGTGTTTGTGTGTAAAAATCACCTACATTATTCATTAAAATGACATGAAATGATGTTTAAATGTGTGCACTGTGTCAATATAGAACATAAAGCTTATTTGTAATTTGTTTATAATTTAATCATGACAGCCATTTAGTACTTAAATGGTATTGCCCTTGTATGGAGATTAATTCATATTAATATGCATAT
>JAUZSV010380001.1:0-26585 GCA_034780495.1 Parotocinclus cesarpintoi | reverse complement strand
CGAAAAACTTGGTTGAAAATTTATTTTTCAATAAACAAAGTTCATAAGCAACAGTAGTTCTTGTTTGTACATTCGCTATACATGTAAATAGCACAATAAAAGTTTAATAAACATTTAACATGTTACATAGCACCTCCTGTCTTCTAACATAGGGCATGTTCGTTTAATTGGACCAGTCGGTGATTAGGACCAAAACAATCGCTTCTCGATGTGGAATTGACTAACCAGAATCGACTGTAACTGGCAAACCAAGCCGAAGTCAGACAGTACGTATTTCAGTTATTCTGTGATCAGTATATCCAGTGAGGTTTAAATGGCAGAGTCCCTAATCAATTGATTTTACTGTAGAAATGTTAATCAATAGACATAACATTTAATTAACTGTTCTTTTTAATTTAAGTGTGAATGGTGAACTTGACTGTGGACCAGAAGATTCAGGGTTCAAATTCCACTTCTGCCAAGCTGCCTCTATTGAGACTTGGCGCTTAACACACAATTGCTCAGATTGTATCAGTTAAAAGTCTCTCTGGATAATGGCCTCTGGTAAATGGCTAAATGTAAAATGTGTGTCTCCATAAAAAATACTTGGGTCTTATTAGTTAGGCTATGCTTATACGCAATACCAGACAATGGAGTTGAAACATTTTTCAATCTGTATGGCTGTTTCCTTTACATCTTTTTTTATATGCATTTGGCACCATATCTGAAATACATAGTAAAAGGAAATTCAGCCAGTGTTGAGCATAATTAAAAAAAGCTATATTGCTGGCTAACACAGATTGGAACAGTTGTATATATATAAAATCATATAAAAACTTGAATTTATTTTAAAACGTAAAAGGAAAATTATATTTTCACAACAAATCATGAAATGTTTTCACAATTTAGTGATTAAGTGACTGGATTGTGACAGTTACCTTTCAACAGAAATATAAATTATATGTATATATTTAGCTTATCAATATCTCAGTTATTGCCACTGGTTCAAACCCACGTAAACAGTTTTATTGTGAAACCATAGTTCAGATAATGGGCCAAATAATGCTCTGCCTGAAAGTTTGTGAAGCCTTTAGAAATCAGTAAGCAGATAAAGAGAAGGTAATTTAACAAAAACATACATGGTTGTTAATTTACTGAGGAAAATTAAATCATTTTTTGTGCAAGTGTCTTCGACAAAAAGGATGTGAACCTTTGATTTCAGAATCTGACATAACTGCAAATAAACATTTTTTTACTGGATTGGAGGAATTTAAGCCCATTTTCCATACAGAACAGCTTTTACTCTGGGATTCTAGTGGGTATCTTCACATAAACTTCTTTCATGACGTTTCAATTTTAATTAAGGTCAGAGCGTTATTCTTCTTTTTTAAGTTTTAGTAAAACGATTTCTATACTTGCTGATGGCATGTAGCATGACCCACTTTCTCTTGTGTGATCACTGTTGATCGACCGAGTAAAAATGATCTTGTATTTCCTTAAATCTGCAATCTGCCTGACTGTGGACTGTGGCAGATTCCAATCTCTTTAGACATGCTTTTAGTAAACTGATGAGCACCTATGTTTCTGAGGCCCTAAAAAAGTTTTTTGGTCCATACCATGCAATGTTTTGAAGATCAGACTCTGATAGATATCTGTTCCTTAAATACAACACTCATGCCTTATTGTGATACCATTGGATGCAAACACTACCTGTAAATTAACCTTCAAATGATCTACTAATCCCAAATGCTCACATACTCCTGCCACATCAATAAATACAATATAATAATGTCCAAGTATAATATTTTTGCACATTTATATAATTTGGTTCTCTTTATTGAAAATTGTATAAACACATTGAGTCATGTTTATGCAGATTTATACAGAACATTTAAAATGTTTCACAAACTTTCAAGCACAATTAAACACATTATCAAAACAGCCCCAGACCTCTATCATAACAGAGGTCCAGGTAACCTTGCACAGACACAAACAAAAAAAACCCAAAAAACAAATCTGTCCCAAGAAGACGTGGCTCTTCATTCAGAATCACAACCTAGTGTATCTTGCCACTCTTGTGCCTTGTTGTGTGACTTTTAATTGACAAAGACAAAGTCTGCCTATGGCTAATAAAATAGAAATGCCAACAATCAAACATTGTTATTATGGAGCATGGCCAAAATGAACAAAGCCATCAAAGTGGAAAACGTTACTTGACTCTATAATCACAGCCTGGCCTTTATCAGATAGCGCAATTCAGTCTGGCCTGACCAGACAGCCCACAGTGCCAACTCTGTGCCCTCTCCTTTGCTATTACTTATTCATCGAATGCATTACATCTCTGCATGTGAAGAGGCAGGCTGTGGGAAAGAGGATTTGATTGTGGAAAATGTTCAGAATTATGAAGTGATAATACAGTACTTTGGCTAGGTACTCTGCAAGAAGAGCTGTTTGCAGCAATGCTAATTTGAAGGATCATTACATGCTGTAACTATGCTATGATTAATCTGATGTCATATTACAGGTCTAGTCAAAGTGAAAACATGCTTTTTTGTACGCAAGAGTTTGCAATAACAGGTAAGTTACCTAATTATTTTTCTTCTGCAATCCAGACAAAGTACTTGACATGATTTCTCTGTAATTCTGAAACAAAATTTCATCTTTTTTCTTCCAGTCTACAGACAGAGGTCCTGAGTGCTTGTCCGAATGGCTGCCATGCTCGCAAGTGTTCACAGCCTGTTTGTGTCTTTATTTTCGACACGTCGACATTTTTTTAAAATTAAAGTCCTAAAAGTTATTGGATGTTTGTATAGCATCTAATCGAAAAAGACAGGTTCACTACATTTAAACTGATGCATTACTTGCATCAATTTGTGGGGCAATGGTCAGTTGCACCAGTGATATATCAAATAATCTGGTCTGATCTAGGATTCATTTAACTGGCTCTTTAAACCTCTTTCCTGTTGCAAAAGTTTGGGTGGCAGCCTGGTTAATTTATTATTATTATTTCTTTCTCACTTTTAATATATTATTGTTTGTTTCATGCAGATGTTAACTTATTTTAGTTTAACACATTTAAACGAAATATGTAATTTCACCAGTTGTACAAAGAATGTTTGTACGTATGTTATGATACTGATCTAATTTTCTATGATCATTATTTACAAACAGCTCTCCTACTTGTGGAGCGCCCAACCAAAAGTCTCTCTATTTCAAATGACTGAAAGTATGATCAAACATAATGAACACAACACAGTCTCTGAGATGTCCTACCACTGACATCCACCTCACTGATAATGGAATGGCATTTCTTGTCAGCACATTATGTCTGACCATGGTTGTGGCATGGCTGGGAATGGAAAGGTGCAGTAGAAGTGTGCAACCAGGAACACACTGATATTATCTAATGACACCTTTCAGGTCCTGCTTTATGAGGGCAACCTACGTACTAATTAAGAACATAACAGGGCATAGAGTGCATGTTGCATGAATGCAGCAGGACCTATTCCAGAGGTTAGTGAGACATACTATGGTGTGCTGTACCACTGTTGTAACAGGTCAGCACAGCTTTGCAATGACTAGTGCAAAAATAGATGGACTGCACAGATTTGTGGAATTGCAGATAACAGAGAGCTGACTTCACAATGCAGCTTCACTGAGACATATTTAGGAGCATCAGGGGAAACAGCTTGATGCTACTTGAATTGATAAATAACACAGCGCAGATTGTATTGCAGTTCCAAAAGCAAGTAAAATGAGTGAATATCTAGGATGAAATAAGGTTCACTTACAAAAAGGCATCAGCAACACAGAAGCTGGCCCCAGAACAGAACAACACACAGATGGAATATTTTCTTACACATACGCTGTCATATGTAATAAAATAAGCAAGTAAAGCAGCAATCAATAATGACTGTCACATTCTAAAAAAGATTTTTAGTGGACTGAACTGCGGCAGTAAGTGAGCACTTTTACAAAATATGATAAAAACCATAGCAGCACATGCTCCTGCAATAAAGTTATGGATGCCCATTTAGCAGCCAACGAGCCACACAAAACACCCACGCAAGAGAGGAAGCACATCAAAAGCATCTGTGTCACTGTGACTCAGCTCCTGTGACCGCATACAAATGAATAAAAAAATAAAATGGATGTCCAGGGTGACAATGGCAGGAGAGAGAACAGGCTCTCGACAAATCAAATGAAGCTAGAACACAGAATAGTACCTGAGTCACTCTGACATCTCCTGCAGGTGTTGGTTTCTGTAGGGTTCAAATTCAACATTTTACTCAGGCGGGCAAAGCAACGTCAACACAAACAATGCAGTATTAACCAAAAGCAGTTCACAAATGAGTGAATCGATGAGGCAGAAACTGCAATTGTTTATGATCAGAAAGCCATAAGCAGATTAATGGAAAACAGACTTTCGCTCTGTAAGCGGTAGAGAAACTAACAAAACCTATTGAAATATCCAAGGTTAATTGGACATTTGTCTACTATCTGTAACTACTGTATTAAAGGAAATTATGCTTATTCTTGCAGTCACTGAAATTGTATTAAAAATGGATATAAAATGAATGTTAACCATGGGTGGAAAGCTCCACTCCCAAAGGGCTGATTCAGCTCAATATTTAATTTATTAGATAAGTTTGAGTAAGCAAGTCACCAAACTATGCTGGAGCCAGAACTCCCTGTAGTATACTGCATTACCACAAAACTACCGCAAAGCAGACCACACATTGCATTGTGCAGTTTGCAATAATTACAAAAACTATTCTATAGCTATTAATATATTATCTGGGATTTTGTCGGGATTTTGTAATGATAATTAAGCAATACTCTTGCAAAAGTTTTACATCATATTAACTTTTTTTAACAGGATACCAATGGAAATAACACTAAAGGAAATTTAAATTTGAGGAAAATAGGTCTTATTTACTTACATTTACATTTACATTTTCGGCATTTAGCAGACGCCCAGAGCCCAGAGCGACTTACAACGTTACTTAAAACTTAAGCTTTCAAAAAACTATTGTAGAAAGTTTATATTTTTGCCACAACAACAGATTTGTGGTCAAGCAAAACAATTAGGTCATACCTGTCCTTGCCAGTGGTAAAATAAGTTAGCTGTGTTTGCAGACTGATATTTTTTCGGCAACAACTACTTTTTCAAAGCCAAAGCCACGGCTAGCACGTCCACCAATGCAGACTGCAAAACTGGTGGCTGTATTTTGTCTCCTGGAGCAGTTTGTTCAATCACATATAAATTCTGTCCTGCATTTTAGGTAGACAGCTAGCTTGATTTGAGCATGCTACATACACTCTTACGTTGTCTCAAGACACCGGAATAAATAAACTCTGAAGCCACGATTTTGCCTGTTTGTTTGAAAAATGAGTGACATTATTAAACATGTCAGCTCACACAATGTGAAACAACTATTAGGTTATTATTGTAGATCTTATGTATCAGACACCCCAACAGCACACACTGCCAACACAGATAGAAGTGGGATAAAAGCAGCAAAACTGCCTAAAATCTCTATTGAAACAACTACTTTATTAGTCCTACAGTGGGACAATTCACTGTGTTACAGCAGCAAGGGATAGCAAGGCACTCAGTACAAAAAATAGACAAAAATATATATAAAATATGAATGCTAAAAATTAAGAACTATAAGAATTTATTGCACATGGGTATGGTAAAATATTGCACAATATAAAATTCTGCTTTCTATACTGCAACTATACTATTTCAAAATGAAATATCCAGAATAAAATATCCCCTATTTTTGTGAGCGGTGTACCTTTTTACGCTCTTAGCAAGGTGTGTGTCGTCTCATGTATTTATGCACACACGGGTACTAATGTACACACTGGTGTATTTTATAAAAGTACTAATAATGGTGTTGGAGATGTTAAAACTTGCTTAAAGGAGAGTTGCTGAGTTTCATATAATCAATAATGAACACAGAACATTCCAAATAAGTCAAAATAACTAAAGCCAGGGCTTACATTTGTAAATGTATAAAACATACTTTATATAAAATGTTGCAGATGTCAGTATATAATATAGAATCTTCCCAGAGAGAACAGATTTCTACTTCCAGACTATAATTTAATTCTGGAGCTTTATCATGCAACAGCATCCGTAAACTCATTACTAACATTCATGGTGGAAGCCCCACCCAAACCCAGGCCCTCAGGAACTGCTGTTTCCAGCAGCTGGCTCTTAACTCAAGCCAACAGTGCCTTTACCTTTAGCAATAGCCTTTAAACAAACAATTAGTTCTCCAATTGGTTTAACTACTACACACATACACCTATTGGCTTTTTAATCAGGTACACCTACCACACACATAAACATTTACTGAATGTTGCCTATTTGCTGCTCTGCACCTCCTCTACCAAATACATCACTAGAACATGACAATGATATGACTCCCACTGACTGAATATGAACTGGATGGTAGACAATTCTCAGCACAGCAGTGAGACTGAGATTGGAATGGAATATTGTTGATGTAGGTGTGACAGCAATGTTGTTATTAGTGTAGCTACAAGGAATGGGTACCTAATAAACTGGCAACTGTGTGTAAATCCAAATAACAGCATGACTACAGTAGAAGACACACCTCTTTAAATACAGTTATGTCTCACTTCCTAATGACATGACCTGCAAAGCAACAACGATAATAAACAATATTTATTACAAGGTTCTTGAACATCATCATTTCAAGATCCACCTGGATATAAGACTAAGCGTTTGCACACACCTCTAGCATATGGAACATATGTTGCTCTGTGGGTCTTATTAGTTCCTATTCCATTTTCAATTATCATATTTTCAAATGTGTGTAGTCAAAAGGTATAGTGGTTAACATTAAAGAATATACCAGTATGCATTATACATTATTTGAGTATTACAGTATTACAACACATTTATTTAGGCTAATGTGTTTAGCCTATGTAGACTAGACAGCACTAATAAACTGTATTCGAGTTGAGAAAAATACAGATATATTATGTATATTAATTGGGGATAAAGTCGCAAAATCTATACAGCTCACAACAATTAGGACATATCTTGATAAAACATCCTATTTTTTTTATAATAGGCTTTACTACAACCAAATAAGCTGATGAGAATGAGTTCCTATTTGTAGTAATCATACTGCTTAAAATCTACACCAATCATACTGCTTAAAATCTACAATCTGAATGTAAGGAGTTAAAGAAATGACTAGTCCAGGGTTATTAATTCTTATTTGTAAGATGTAAGATGTGTTCCAGCAAAAATACATTAAATACTTGTGAGTAGAATTCATTGAGCCTTCCTTCAGGAATTAGATTCCTATGTTTTGGTCACTTTTATCACAATTCGGGAATTTTAACCCAGTAACAATTGCTTTAGCAAGGAACACTGGGTCTGTGTAGCTGCAGGCTTTCTTAAAGTTTTTAAGCTGTAGTTATTTTGGAGCATAAAAATGTATAGTTCACATAAATCACAACATTTAGGCAAGTTAAATATTTTGACTTAGAATTAGATCAACTGCCATAACTTTAAAATAATCTTGTATTACTAAACGATCTCGCTGTATCTAGTTTGTGTGTAATTGTGACCGTCTACAAACAACTTCTATAAGGGCTAAGTTATTAACCACAAAGAGGAAGGATCACTTATTAACAGCAACATTGTGATTACAGGAAACCACAGTACCAAAAACATCTCTCATCAGTAAATGATAGTGCTTGCATTAACAAAATATCACACGCTCACATGCACTTTTGAAATACACAGATACTTGGCCTTGCTATGCAGAATGATAACGTTTCACTGGTTTATATAAAGTGTTGGAATCACTGCTGGGATGTTAAGCAAGGTCTTTACCCAATTGTACCTTGTACCACTTGTAAGTCACTCTGGACAATGTTCTTTGCTAAACCTTGTAAATGTAAAATACATCATTTTCAGGGTGTTTCCTTTCACGCTTTATTCTACATTTTCGTTGTTTTTTTTACCAAAGTAAGGGCTCATTTCCATTATTTGTATTACTAGAACAGAGAAGGCTGCACTACATTGGTGAATGCATAGCAAATAATAGCTTGTCAAAACGGTTGCATTGCAGAGTTGATTTAAAGTGGGTCTCCACCGGATGCTCCAGTATTAATCAATGTGTACTTTACAATACTGTCCCTAATGTTCTTTCACATTTCCTTATATTACCTGCAGTTTAGTATACACCCTTATTCAAAGTGACTTACAATTCAGCAGAAAGTCTACCTAAAGATTTAGCAGAGGTTATGGGTTTTGGTTAATGGTCCAACTCACAACCTTCCTTAGTCCATTTACTATCTCACTACACTGAAATGACTATCGTAGTAGTTCAGCGGCTTAACCTCAAATGTTACTCACAACTGAACTAAGCTCTAGTGAGAGCTTGCTCAAGCACTCAACTGTAGAAGTTTCATGGATCTATGATTAAAATACACAAATTTCAGCTCACGTACTAGTCAACACAACCACATAACCCTTTATCTAAAAATACACTGAAAGCATTTGGCGGATGTGTTTATCCAAACTCACACTTAAGCTGAGCTGTTTCGGTTTAGGTGCCTTGCTTTGTACATTGTACAGCAACTTGATAAAACACTTAATCGAAGAAGCTTCTGAATAGAAGTTCAGAACCTTCACCAATTAACCGGCTGAAATAATAGATTTGCTGACATTGACAGACGTTTATATCAAACCAACTTACAATTGGGTTGAGCAATTGAGGACTTGGGGACTCAAAGGCTCAACAAAAGCCAGAGCTGAGACCTACTGAAAAGAGGCCTTAGCCAGTGAGCCACCATTGATATGGGCAATATATTTATTCAATGATGATAGAAGTCTCCAAATACATAGATGGCGTACTAATTTGTTTTTAAATTGAGGAAGGTTGTGTCCCCTCCTCTCTCCCCTACTAACTCTCTCCACATGCAAGAGACCAGATGATGAGCTAGGCCATTGCCGAGGCCTAACACTCACCATGTGAATCCCTAACACGATTATATTCATTACACATAGACACTCTATTGCAAACAAAGAAAGTACTTCTTCTATACTAGCCGTGTAATCTAATATAATCTATATTTCTTTTGCTAATTTCAGGCAATTTTAAAACACATTTAAAAATATTTACAGATGATACCCAGTACTTTATTTTAAAACACAAAAACATACTAACTGCATGTTTCTGTGCAAATCTCAAACAGTCAATAACTATTTCTGTGAAAAAAATTAAGGCAGGTTAAAAATAATTTAAAAATTACATTTACATATATGTATACAAGTGTGCACCATGCATCATCCAATCGATCAACATCAAACATTTAGAATGTGTCTCATATATAATTTACACCTGAATGAGAGAAAATGTTCACGTTAGGATTTCTAAAACATCTAATATGCATTTGCTTCTAATTTATATAATGCATTATTTCATCACCTTTCAATCAAAATTGTGTTATCAAATGTTATATTGTTGCAACATCATGGTGGACTCAGACTTTCATATCCTGACTATATACACCACGCACTCCAGCCAGTCTGAACCCCATTCCCACATGCAACCCCACATAATAACACACTGTGCCAGCATTGCTTTAGCTTCAATAGTACAACAGAGGAGGCATTTGTGAATCTGAACTACAATAACAGTGTTGTTGGAACTTAAACAGGAAGGGAAGGGAGATGGACTCGACCAAGTACATTGCCATTGTGGGTCTACCCTGCTACAAAATAGCAGATGGATCTATGCCACTACTATCAGAGTTTCCTAATATGGCTTTGAATTTTGTAAAGTTCTCACAGAAATGGATCAGCATACTTAACAACCTTTTTGTTTGACTGCTGGCAAAACATCTGTTATTTCAACTTTCAACCTCATGAGGTAACCCAAGAAATACAGGAAGTGTCTCAAAGTCAGCCTGTTAAGGATATAAAAAGTCTCTTTCTGTAGTATTACAAAACACACATGCACATAGTTAGAAGAGTTGAACAGGCAAACCACACGTTTTCCATCCAAAACAACCTTCATGCATCTGTTGCCTCAAATACAACTTGCTCTTTGATGCTCCTTTAGCAAAATGACCTCACATGTGCTATCCCACACAATGTACGGGATCCAAGAGCATCTCTGAGTTGCTCTATGTATGAGCGAGCAGGCTCCAGGTGAAATCAGCCACATGTAGTCCAAGCCCATGAGTCCAAGCTGGACTGTCTGTGCATGTGTGTGTGTGTGTGTGTTCAGGAAGTGGGTCAAACATAGTCAGCTGTTACAGCTCTATCATGTGCAGCTTTGGAAGCACCAGTCATGCTTTACAACTCTACTTCCATTAGCTAAAGGCACAGAGGGGAAACCCTCTGAAGCTCCCAAGAAGGCTTAGCTCGCACTATGAGAGGCTCAACAGATCTCAACAGCCTTATACAGATACCAACCTGTAACCCGCCCACACAGGAGCATCTCGCAGACACACAAAAACACACACAATTCTGTCTTCAGACGCTACTGACAACAAACAGACTTACCGATGGCCAAGCTTTGCCTGTGCAGGTCTCAGCCCATTTCTCACATCTGAGAAATACGGCTCAAGTGGCTAAAAAGCAACTCCAGAGAAATCTTCTCAAGGTTTCTGATCTCTCCCCTGTTCTTCCCTCACTCCCTGTCTGTCTGTCTCCCCCTTTCTTTCTCCGTCTGTCTGTTTCTCAGGGCACCATGACTCTGTGTTCTCTCTCCTTCGTCTGTTGAGTGACTGCACGATACACATCAATTATTCAGCAGCGGTCTCTGGATTTCCACGGCAAAGCCAATCACAGTTGGAGCTGTGTGCTAATGGGCTCCTGCTGTACCTGCCACCGGCTCCACCATGCTCCGAGACACCGGCCCTCGGGGAATCAGATTAAGTTCTTCCAACTTCTCACACACACTCACTCACACGGCAAACACTGCTGGGAGAGTGACCGCACGTCTGTAAAGCGTCTGCAGCACAGAGCCACAAATGAACAGGAAGCTCTCTCTGGTTTCAGAAGGGTTAAAAGGAAGCAAGACAGAGAGAAGGAGTGAAAGAGTGAGCGAAATAAAGAAAACAAATCCTCTCTCACCTTTGATGAATGCTGGTGGAACTGATGTCCCCTACTGATTCATTACACCTTTGCTTAATTCCCCCATCTCAATGATGGATGGACTTACGAACACACATACGCACAGACACACACCTTAACACAAACATAAACTCACTTACACATGAACAGTGTGCCACTTTGCCCGAAGGGAGTAAGAGGGAAAAATGCAAAGCGGCTCACATTTCAAACTTGCAAAAGTAGGGGTGGTGCCTAACGTGGCAAACAGTCTGTTTATTGGCCTCTGGCCAAAGCATCAGAGAGAGAGGGATGTGAAAAATCCCAACCAGCAAGCGCATATCAATCCAGGCAAAACCATGTTTAAAAGGGATAATTACTGTTTAACAAAGAGGTGAATTCTTCATATGGTAAAGCTGATCATTTTGCTGTTACATCCATTTGCATGACACTAAATCTATCAGGCTACACTGACTAATCGAGGCCAATGGCTAAAATGTCTGAAGCCTAGACACTGTAATCTGCTCATTCAGGAGTATATAATTAAAAGGACATTTTAAACAGTGCCACTCAATAACAAACTTGGGATGTACAACACTACAATCATAAAGGCTGCGGTAATCAAACAAATTTCAGAGTGAGCACAAGAATAATTTCTGCACACAATGGTAATAATAATCCTTTTTTTTTCAAGACAACACTGTCTTGTTTGACCATTTACATCAGCAGCAACAAGAGGAACATGAGCGAAAGGCCATCAAGAAATTACCTGACAATATATCTACTGCTCATAATGAATATGCACATTTTTCATTCTAAGTGTTTTTATTCACACACAACACATTTCAGGCCACAGAATCATTCACGCAAAAAAGTGTGTTATTACATACAATTAATCCTTATATTTACATCCTAGACGCATCCTTTCTATTACTGTGCAAAAACCGCTTGATTCATTGATATTTGTTTTTTGTTAAATACTGGTAGACACCGTTTAACGCCCGTCCAATAAACATCTGTTTGATTTAGTGCTCGATGTCTTAAACTGTATACACATCAAATTCAATCGAACCTGAATTACATAAAACTAGTATGTTAGAGGAAAAAAAATAATCACAGTCTTGAATGCCATTAAAGCCATGGCATCGTTCCACTTACTTTTTCGTTTTCAGTAAGTGTTTTATAAAAGATACAAAGATAAAAATACTATATTGTACAGTTCAAAACTGTAATAAATGCTATACCTAAACTACTATGGTAATGTCCAGTCAACTATGTCCTGTTTTATAGAACATAATGCAGACAAAACATAAAACAAACTGTGTTTATTTCTAATATCATTCACTCCATATCATAAACAGTTCTAATTAAAAACACCTGATATACAGAATTACAACACCAGATTCAACTCTTCCGCAGATTTCAATTAGTCAATAGTTATTTAGTGGGTGTTAAATGTATTGTCTGTTTCAATAGCACTGTGTTGTTGAAAGCTGTTACTTGGCAGAGTACAAAACCGCATAATTACTGTCATTATTACCACTGTCTTCCAATTAGGAATAATTAATTTGTTCCTACAACATATATCAGAGACAACATATCAGGTCCTGCTCAGCCACCCAGCCTGAGACACACATTACTACCAAAACCTTCAATGTCGTGCTTCTGAAGGGTGGAAGAATTCAGCAAAACAAGACGGTATGTCAAGGCTGCAGGCTACATTGAGGAGGTGAAAAGATGAAGCTGATTCAAACAGGAAATTGAGCTTCCTCTCACTCTTACTGCAAAGGCAATGAGTCATAACAGCTCTCCAACAATAAAGTCCCCACCACTCACACTTGATGCAATTTTCTCCACTAATTCTTTCAAGCTCTTCCAGGTTAAACTTTTTTCTTGCTAATCCTTGGGGTATTTTAACAAAGAATGTCAATAGTTACACACAGCCTACAACACAGGCACTGTACTCGATTTACAAAGTTGCTAAGAGATTTCATCATCTGGACACGAGAACTGGAGAACATGTCAAAACAGGGCCTCACTAGAGGTAAATCCAATCCTGTTCATTATGTCTGCTGCTTGCCTTCCCACCATGGGGGCTGATTACATTATTAACACAGGAAATTCTGGCTTACTAATTACATCTAATTAAAGGGAAAACACCACACTGAGAAACTGTTCTCTTGGTGAAGAATTGAGTAAAGAGGGTAGGAGGTGAGATACTCTGCTACTGATTCCTGTGCATTGTGCCTGAAAATGCACTGTGAATTGCGTGTGCATGTGACATGTGAAATACAGCACAGCACTGGAAAGCAATCCGTCACTGGTGACATGGCAGATTGGGTGCTCTCTTGACGTTGCCTTCCAGTCAGCGTGATTTACAACAAGCTGACAGAATTCCTATACAAAGCAGGAACATCCTTCTTTTTTGCACTATAGGCAGAGGCACTTACATTAAACACTCGATACATAGCAGTCCGTCCTTTATAGAAAACATTAAAAGCTCATCACTGTGGCTGTCTTCTCTAACAACTGGCTCTGTCTAAAAAGTATTCTCACTTAAATAAACAAAAATAATTAACATCTCTATCTTGGTACATGTATTCTGCTGGTCATATATGAAGTGGAAAGCATTGTTCGCAAAGATGGCTGAATACATCAACAAGGCGGGTCATGCTTTGCAGCTGAGGGTGCCAAAAATTTGGGAAAGGATCATTTCTCACCAAGCTATTGTAACAAATCAGAGTGCATGCTAAATCCTATCAATCTTCAAGTCTCAATACAGCATTTAGTATCTCAAAAGCCACCCATAGAGAACCTCTTAGTGCTTACAAACCGATGACTTTTAGACTGTAGCATAGACAAGCAATTGAGGCAATAGTTGCAGTGCCAAAAAAAGAAGACAAAGCCAAACAATTTGATTGTAGTGTAATCTCATACATCCCTTTTTAAAAACAAAAAGGACAAAAAATAAAAAAGGTACATGTCTCTTGTTTGCATTCATCCTTTAAAATATGGACCCAACTTTAAATGTAGTGCTAACGAACTAAAGCCACAGAGAAGAAGCTGGGCTCTCTGAGTGGGTGAAGGCAAGACAACACTTTGCAAAAAACAATAAAGCATTGTTACATATCCACTCCTGCGCTTCATGCCAAAACTAGTCGGAAGACGCTTAAAAACATTACTCCATGAGCACACCTTACAATTAGTCTGTCGAAACATCTCAGGATGAACAATGCAGTGCTATCTTTGCTCTTGCATGCAGGCAGAACAGAGTCACATGGAGATGAGTTTTGCAGGGAAATGTGTAAACAATGGCAGACTGTCTGAATAGGGGTGTATGAATGAGAGGCACGTCCTGCAAGACAAACACATTAGCTGTCACTCTCTATGCTAATGTACTTTCTATTAAATGTCAGCATGACATGCTCTAAGGGAAGAAGGAGCTGTTGATCTAAGACAGCAGACTGCTACAACTGTCAACATAACGTCCAAATAAAAAGGCATGGCAGTGGTACAAGGTGTACATTTTTTCGTAGTATATTCTAATTAATTGTTTATGCAATTCAAACCAATATCTAATTATTGGTATTGTGTGTGTGTGTGTGTGTGGGTGTGTGTGTGTGTGTGTGTGTGTGTGTGGTGTATGTGTGTGTACCATGTATGTACACTGCTCACAAAAATTAGGTTATATTTCATCATCTAATATTTTATTTTGGAATATCCCCTATTTTTTGTAAGGAGTATATTACCAAATGCTGTCACAACTATAGAACGCTACAATAATTTTTTATGATGGGGACACTCTAGAGTCAAAAGATTTGCGTTAGGTTACTGAGGTTAATGTTAGGGTTACTTGGTAGGTGTAGCATTAATTGTCTAGAGTGATAATTATGTCAGTGGAAGATTTCCACAATGATAGAGAGACAAACTTTAGGCGTTTAGCAAAAGACCTTTTCACTGCACAGACCCTCTGGATACTTGACAGTTTACATTTTGTTCGGACGACATACTTTCACTGATTGTACACAAGCTGATGTTAGCAGTGTCAGCGCTTGTGGCTATGTATTCCAGGAGACCCAGAGGGGCATAAATAAGAAAATAATCTTCATTTACGTACTTTTTGCCACATATTACATTCCTAACGTTAGCAAGATACAGTATCTATTTACAGTACAGAGAACCCAAGCTTTTATTACTATTATTATATGTTTCATCCTGCTAGTTCCTCTTTAAAGTCACAAGGAGCTCCTGTTCCTATCCCTGAAGTACACAATGGCATAAGACATAGTTGTGACCTGGAGCCAGCTGATCAACAGTGTACATGAGATCACCAATTGTGAGGTTTGACCTAGCGTTAGGGGCACTGCTGAGACTTAATTCCGCATCCATGCTGGGATGAGCTAGTGTATTAGACCACTGACTGACATCCAGAGATGGATGTTTCTTTATGTAAGCCTGGGTCCACACAATATTCCCCCTTATGTATCACAGGGAGTTTTTCTTGCCACTCTTACCTTGGGCCTTTCTGAAGTTTATTTATGTCAAAGTCTTTTGTTACAAGCACTATATTAATCTAGTTGAATTAAACTGGAATAAAACGTAATAACTCACTACATGTATGCACTTTAGATGAAAAGGTGATTCATTGTGGTTCACGATCATGTCAGATTTCATTGCACAATTTAAAATAGCCAGCCGTTGGAAATGAACTGGTTGTATTTTGGACATCTAATCTTTTGTTTGTTAATTCTCTGTAGAATGGCGGTGTTGTGCTCTGTAGCAAAACAGACCAAAGTTCTGATGCTCATGTAAGATAAAATAATGATCTTATTGCCCTGCCAGTGTGGAGCCCAACAAATTCACACAAGCACACAATGTGAACAGATCAGTCCCACAATTACAGATTAATGCAAGGGGCTAAGCCTACTGACAGAGAGGTCAGCATCCCATTCAGCCTGTCCCTGACAGACAACTCCCTCACACACATCTAAAGACACACATATACAGATACTCCCTGAAGATCAGCTGCTGATAGCAAATGGTATGCTTGTGTACGATGCCCTGTTAATATTAATCTTTTGTGCCAACATCTTATCAGTCTGTCATGCATGTACCACACTTTTCAGCCACTGATTTAGAATTAAATCACATACAAAATCTTAGAAATAGCGAGGTAGAAAAAAATGTAAGGTGGTGTAATTATATGATTAAGCATCAGAGATTAATAATGTCTGTCTTACATCCAAAGGTTGTGCATTTGACAGAAACAGATTAAAATGCATTAGCATTACATAGTTGTGTAGGTGTTGTCTCATGAGAGTGTTTACAAGAAGAAAACGCTCACTAAAGCAGGACACATAAGTGAATAGAGTGCGGAATCATGATATTACAGTTAATCAACAGGCATTAAACATTAACTAGTTTTACTGATTCTGTGACAATACAGACACTCCTCAGATTACGATAACGCAACTTTACAACAGGAATCTATTATTGCACACAAATGCACATTCAGAAGAAACTATATCTTAAATTTAAAATCGTTATCAAGTAGTCATTAATACAAACGCTATCATTTTTAAAAAATGTCCAAATAGAGACTAAGCATAAGCTTACAGATAAGAAACACAATGTATAATTTTACTTTCTTTCCTAATTTGAAAATTAATTCTGTCTTCAACCAAAGTGAAGTGTTCCTTCTGGACTATGGCTGTGTAAAGTAGAGTAGAGTCAAAAAGTGTCAGTGCTTGCTCTGGCTGTCTGGCTGTGAATTGATCGTGTAGCAAGGCTCAGACCTGGTGTCGGGTGGCCGTCCTTCTGTCGCCATCCTGCTTGTCACTGGCCTTTTCACCAAAGCTGCACATTCTCCATGGCCCAACTCAACATGAAAACAGTTTATAGATCTGTGAGTGCATGTTTGTATGTAAATTTGTGTATATCAGGCACGAAGATAAACAGAAGAAGAGGTAGGCAGAAAGAGCAATAGTAAATAATGACAGGAGATGGGCGCAGGAAGGGATGCTATGGCCAGACAGAGTGTTTATGAGCTCTGAGATCCTGTCGTCTCCATGTCTGGGGCAGCAGACGCCCTTGTGACAGAGCCAAGATGGATGCCTCTACCATAAGAGTGGAGAAGCCATAGTCATGCTTCTTTAACAACCATGCCTTCCAATGTACTTGATGCTGATAGTCACTCCACCCAGGCAGTGAAAAGACCATGTCTAATAAACTAACAAGCAAGACCAACTGAATGACAGATGTGTCCCTTCATTTTTAATCACCTACAAAGACAGCGTAATATGCTGTCACTTGTAGAATAAAGACAACTGGTGGATGTTACAAAATACATAAGTTCACAAAAATACCAGTTTTCTAGCATCTTTCTGATCGACAGCAAAGAGAAGAGTCCCATCCTCTCCCCAGAAAGGGGGCCAATTAGGTTTTCTTTCACTAGCGCATAATCTATGGCATCTGTACCATTAAAAAAAGTCAAAAGGAGTAGGCAAACGTTTTTGCTTGGTCATACTTTAGCCTAATTAGTAACATTCAGAAGAGCAAGCTTAAACCCAAAGGTTCCTAAATTTGAAACAGGTCCCGAATTAAAGGCATTTGTGGGTCCAATTAAAATATTATGAATATTATCTCCCTTTATGTCTAGTGCTGCTTATTATATGTGAAACAGACCTTCTCTCTCTTTTTGCTTTATTGAAATAAATGCTTGTTTGGGGTTTGATCCAGTCAGGCTCTTTCAGGACGTGAGAGAGGTCTGTGAATTAACAGCATTGTTGAGCTACTGTTACCACGTTTCCCTGCAAAGCCTCTAAAAGCCTTTGCACATTTCATCAGTATTATTGTAATGCTTTTGCTGTAGGTTATTTGGCAGCTGCTGCACCCCACTGGCAAGCCCTATTCATGCTGCCCTCCCTTTCACTGCTGCCATCTCACAATTGATTTTTCTCTTCGCTCAGCTAACCCCGGCCCATTCACTTCATGTTGCTCGATATGAAACATTTTAATTTCTCCTCCTTGTCCAGTCACTCTGATTTGCAATCTGCTCTCGTGTTCTTCTTATACTTTCCCCTTCTATTTGCATCTCGTCTTTTTAACCGGTAGTTCAAACTAGTACACGTTCTACGGTAAATTCTCTGGCTGTCGTCACGTCCCGTACTGTATGTACTGAATTTAAGGATAATCCGTGTTTAATTTGATTCTGTTCATTTAATCTCTCGGGCTTGTGGTCTAAAGATCAGGTGTTGCTCCAGGGGGATGGGGATTTGGCAGGTGTTCATTCTTGTGCTCTCTGACTTTGTTCTGTGTGTTAATGGATTTAACTAGCACATCTTTCACGTCTTGGCATCCCACAGATGCCACTGTATACGGGATTGTTATTGGGTTAGGAAAGCAATCAGCCGTAGCTTTACAGTACAGGCAGGAATGATGGGTAATATGGCTTCTATGATATGAGAGCAATCTGAAGATCTTTTTTTTTGGGGGGGGTTGTACATGTTCCTGTGTTTGTTTGTGTGTTTGTCCAATCATGTGTTGTTCCCAACACAAATCAGTCTTACTCTCCATATTAGATGTTGAGGGGTGTCCCATTGATTTCTGAATCAGGCTGTGCCTGTTACGTTCTTTGCTAAGTGGTCAGATCAATGACTCTAAGCTTTGACTATGCATTACAAGCACCATGGAACTCACGACAACACGGCAAAGGCTTTGGGGGTATTGTTTATATTTAGTGAAAACAATTAAAGATTTAGATTTATACTTTAGTAAAATCTAAAGAACTGATCTTAAATCATTGTTATTATTGGCATTAATTAAAAAGTTACTGTTCTTGCTTTTATTATTGATTAATGTATTATAGTTGTTGTTCTTGTTGCAATTTATATTATTGCTGTTAGTATTAATATTTTATTATTAATATTTTGTTTTTTTCTGGTATTAATAATAATAATAATAATAATAATAATAATAATAAATAATAATTGTATTATTATTTTTGTTGCAATTAATATTATTATTGTTTTTTGTATTATTATTTATTGTTGTTATTGGTATTGTTGTTGTTGTTGCCATGGTTATTTATATTATTGCTATTGGTATTGTTATTATTATTATTAATATTTTTGTTGTTTTTTCTTGGTATTATTATTGTTGCTATTGTTATTTATATTATTTTTTTCTGGTATTATTATTTTTGTTGTTATTATTGATTGTATTATTTTTATTATTACTATTTTTGCTGTTGTTATTGTTGCTATTGTTATTTATATTATTGTTATTAGTATTATTATTTTTTATTAATAATATATTTATTGTTGTTATTGCTATTGGTATTGGTATTATTCTTGTATTTATTGTTTTTTTTTCCTGGTTTTATTGGTATTATTTTAGATATTATTGTTATTGTTCCTGTTTTTACTGTTAGTACTGGTTGGTACTGGTTTTTCTTTTATTGTTGATGTTGTGAATATTGCTGTTACTGGTGGTAAGTGCCAGCTGCTGGAAATGGCACCTCCCTTTGATAAACTGGCACCCTTTTTAGGATGCACCTCCTGAAATCTGCGTTAGGCTCCCCAGCAGCCCTCATTATGATAAACAGGGGTAAAGTAAAGTATTTCTAGATGTATTATTATTAAGAGTTGCAGTATATTAATTAATTATTTAATTCAGGATTACAATTAGTGTGTGTGTACTGGTGTGGTATGTGCAGTATTTTAGGGAGCTGTAATTTAATCTTATGATGAGCTCCTGAAAGCTTATAATTGTTGTTATTGTTTGGTCGGCTTAATAATAATAATAACAGAGTGGCATGGATGCAATGTGTTGTCTCCTCACAGAGCCAGATGTTCTCCTCATGCCTGCATGAGCTTCCTCCTCTCGAAAGTGTGTTAGTGTATGTGATTTGGTGAGTGGTGAGCTTTGCACCTGTGCTTTGAGTCCCAGAACCTAACAACCCTGGACTAGATGGATCAAGCATGAAAAGTGAGGGAATAATACTAATACTAATAATAATAATAATAATAATAATAATGGCACACGGGTGGGGCTGCTCTCTAATAGCTAAGCACTGTAGGGAACCAAGTTCGAGACCCAGCGGTTCCTTCTGACCATACCATGCAGACGATAAGGAATACAAACCAAAAAAGAAGAAGAATAATACGAGCATCGACTGGCTTATTGTCTCAGTTCATGTGAGAACAGTCATACACTTGCTGTTTATTTATAATTCATGATCTAAGTGTTTTATACTGAGTAATGTGTGTATTGTGGTCTTGTATGTGTATGTGTGTGTTAGAGGGTTTTGTAATTTTTGCTGTGCTGCTCAGTGTTGTGTTGTGTCTTCCTGCCTGGCTCGATTGATTAGCCCAGTGTGCAGATGTGAGCACTGTGTTTCTTTAGGAGGCCTCTCAATTAAGCCTCTCGCATGCTGGGGGTGGGACGGATCGTGGCAGCTCATTGGCCAGGCCCAGATAAGACGACTCTCCACCCCACTGATCGCATCGCCGTGGCTCCCTTCAAAGCTAATTTCGGACTCTGGGCCGGCACTAGCCACACACTCTGCCAATTCATGCATCTTTGTTTTGCTATTGATTATGTTTCTGCCAGCTTTCCTGCGGCCCCGAAGCTCCCTGCGGCTCTCAGACTGGAAAATTCATTTCTGTATAGCAAAGAAGCGCATCAATCTTCAACGCCCAGCACCAACACACGTCATTTAGCTCACCCCTGCAGACTGACCTTTTACCCCAGAATTCCTTGGATAAGTTCAGTGAGTTTCAGCGTCCCACCTGAGGAGAAGTGACCTGGGTTTGACGGACTGCAGAAGAGGTGCGTCTCGTAGCGGGTTACTTACTGGTCATTACTGGTCAATTAATGTTATTGAGAGTGACTTAAAATCGAGCAGGTGGGGGTTACGGTCCTAATCAAGGACCTTTTGATTTGTGATGATTTTTGCATAATATTAGGATCCAGTGATGGGACTAGATAGTGTAGTTTTGAAGTACTCTATAAATAAGTAGAGTAATCCACTGCGTCTCTAATTATAAACTGATCCTTTTTTCTATCCATTCAAACAGTAAAACCAGTCCTTTCTTTGCAGGCCTAAATAAAATCTGCGCTCTGATTGGCTAACAGGGAAAAACACGTTCCTGCGCTTCTCCTTCAGGGTCCAATCAATGAACACGTTTATTTTGACTGGTCTCATGTTAAGACTGTAAGTGTACATTTTTACCCACTCTGCAAATTAAAATGTTATTATCTTTTCACGTTAATATCTTTTCACAAAAATGAAATCAGAATGGATGTTGTTGTTTTTATTTAGGTGACTTTCTGGGATGATTATGATTTAGTTTGAGAGACAAAGAAAAACAGATTCATCACTATCATTTACTTCCAAAAGTTAGTTTGATTACTTTTATAATACGATAATAATTAAGAATAATCTTAATGTTATATTTTACTAAACACCCACTAACACCTTGTTGGCCCCCACGAGGATAGAGAGACAAACTGTGTGTGTGTGTGTGTGTGTGTGTGTGTGTGTGTCTGTGTGTGTGTGTGTCTGTGTATCTCAAAGCGTTACAATTTTATATTATCTTCTCTTCTCCAAATCTAGTTAAGCAAGCCTATGGTGACAGTGGCAAGGAAAAAGTGGAAGAATCAGTCGGAGGATCAAGACCCAAAAGGTGTCTCGACCTGATAAATAAGAATCAAACTAGGCTATCTAATAAGTTTTAATTATCTTTGTGGTAATTGTTTAATAAACAGAAACTAAATAAATATTAAGACAGAGTATTTAAAATAATTAATAAATAAAGTAAAATCTAATCATATGTAAACTGAGATCATATTTTAGAATATTATAAAAAGTATAATAAAGAATTTAAGACAATATTCCTTAGCGGAAAATGGCATGCTCTGTGTGTGTCTGTGTGTGTGGGTCTGTGGGTCTGTGTGTGTGTGTGTGTGTGTCTGTGTGTCTCTGTCTGTGTGTCTCTGTCTGTGTGTCTCTGTCTGTGTGTCTCTCTGTGTGTGTGTGTGTGTGTGTGTGTCTCTGTGTGTGTGTCTCTGTGTGTGTGTGTCTGTGTCCCTGTGTGTGTCTGTGTCTCTGTGTGTGTGTGTCTGTGTGTGTGTGCCCCCTGTGATAAACTGGTGGCCTGTCCGGTGGGTGGGTGAGAGAGTCCTGCGCCGTTTCTAACTGGTTAAAAACAACAGTTTGATTTTTTAACACTTTTATATCTCAGGAGCAAAAACATCCCAAATAATATGCATACAGATCACTTACTTATATCAAATGTTATGGCTCTGAATAAAAAGTGGAAATAAAAACCGGTGTGAGCTGCATTGAAACTGTGTCCAGAAATGGATAATAGAAAAGAGCTGGAGATAGAAAGACATAAGCCTGAGCTTCCTGGAGAGATTGTAGTGAATAGGTTTTAACCAACAAGCAGGGTGACTCTCCACCACTGAGCCCCACAATAGGATGTTCCCCATTGGCCACTGGATAAATAATGTATGGACTGTGGCCAAAGGTGTGTGGCAACTGTATCAGGCTTGAATGGAAATCAATACTGGGCCACAGAAACAGGGTCCACAGACGCCGGTGGCTGTCCAGTGTTTAAACGCAGTTATTTACGTTATTCTCGAGGGCATCACAATCACACATTCTCTCAAAGGTCACGAAGGGGCATGTTTACCTCACAGCCTTTCTGCTCCTTCTTCGTTTTCGTCCCGAGTGTAGTGTTAGTGCTGCTTTTGTCACTCATCTTCTGAACAGAAGAGCCATTCTGATCCCCACAATAAAAAAGGTGCTGCTGATGCACTTTGACAGTACCCACTTGACCCAGGTAACAAAAAAATAAAAATTTAATTTTATTGAAATAAAAATTACATCCAAAACACAGGTATTCATATGGAGTTTGACCCCATTTGCTGCTACAACAAATGGGCTTAACGCCATAAAGTTATTATAAGATGGTATAACACTAGATTTTGGAACATGACTGTGAGGACGGTTCACTATTGGCATTCGAGTGCATTTTCAAGCTGTCTGATGGAGTCGAGTGGAAGAAACTTAAATAAATAAGAGTCGGTGGGGTATCGACCCTTTCTACTGCCACTGTTTATCTATGAGGAATTCAGAAATGTCATCTTTATATTATGAATATCAGAGCCCAATAATGGGGGGATGTCCACAAACTTTTGTACGTATGCTGTATTTATTTAGAAGCTGCCTACGTTGGGCCTTTAGATTGCACCTTTATTGTTATAATTAGTTCACACTCATTCAGAGCGACCTACAACAGATCAAATCTTACAGCGTACAATATAAGGAATTGTTCGTTAAAGGCCTTGCAATGCTGAGACTTGAACCCTAGTCCTTCTGGTTACTTGTGCAGAACCTTAATCACCACAGTCCAACATTCATAAGCTATAAATTCCCTAAATCTTTGCTGGTATTTATAATATCATCACATTGTATTTGTGTTCTAATTTTAAATGTTCCTAATTTACCAAAGCTCTACCAAATATTCAGTGATCAAACTCAGAAAACAGAAAAAAGCGCAGTGGAAATTCAGAACTCTGTACTGTGTAGACTAGTGGTTAAGGTACTGGCCTCTGGACCAGAAGGTCCAGGGTTCAAATCCCACCTCTGCCACAGTTGGGCCCTTGAGCAAGGCAATTAACCCACAACTGCTTGGATTGTAAGCTTGTATAAGTTGTAAGTCGTTCTGGATAAGGGCGTCTGCCGTAAATGTAAATGTTTGCAAATTAATTTTTCAATGAACAAAGTTTGTAAGCCACAGGGGTTATTGTTTTTACGTTCGCTATACGTCTAAATCGCACAATAAAGGTTTATTAAACATTTAATATGTTACATAGCACGTCCCGCCTTGTAATATAGGGCATGTTCGTTTAATTGGACCAGGCGGTTATTAGGACCAAAACGATTTCGTCCCGATGTGGTCCCATTAACCGGAATCGACTGTTCATCATATATATAAAAAAATATGAGTATTGTTGCTCAGATTTTTCCGGACAAACTAACAACAATTTCTGGCACTGCAGGAGTTGAAGTCCCAGAAGGACACCAGAGAACATATGTTCAAGTGTGAGAACTTTGTGGAGCAGCTACTGCAGGATCTGCATGTCCTGGAGCTCCAGTATTCTCAGCTTAAATTCAGCAACAGTCCTGATTCTGAGCAGTGAGATCAAACCACAGAGCATCACCACTCACATCATAGCATGAAATTTTGAGAAAATTAGTCTGAACGACACAGTCGGGAAAAAGACTTCAGTCTGCAGGGAAGCACCAAATTAATTGCATTTTTGTTTCAAATGCATACATTACATTTCCTGCATGTCATTCTATGCATACAGTACAATTTGAACAAAGCTAGCATGACTCTGCTGAGATTGCAGAGTCACACACAGGCCAGCTTCTGCTTCTTCTTTTTTTTTAATGGTAATAGTTTCCATTAAAAAAAAACTTAAACAAAAACTGTGTCATCAACCAAAGTTTCTTTGTATTCTAACAAAATTATTTAAACAATTTGGTGCTTGTTGTCCCTACTTTAAAGGAAATAACATTATGATTAGAGAATTATGATACAAGAAAAATGTATTACTGGAATTTAAAAAAATGAGACAAGTAGGCTGGATGGGTCGCACCATTTCCTCAAAGCAAGAAGGTTTTAATCGGGTTTAATCCCAGGGTGGAGTGGCCTGGGTACTTTCTGTGTGGAGTCTGTAATGTCCTCATGTCTGTTTGGGTTTACTCTGGGTACTACTGTTTACTCCCACAGTCCAAAGGCATGTTAGGTTAATTGGTATCTCTAAAGTGACCCTGTGTGTGTGTGTGTGTGTGTGTGTGTGTGTGTGTGTGTGTGTGTGTGTGTCCTATGCATACCCTGGCGCCCTATCTAGGGTTGTTCCTGCCCCCAGAGTTGCCGGGTGGGCACCGGCTGACCTGCGACCCCGTGTGTGAATTAAGCGGAAGAGAATGAATAAATGAATGATAAGTAGGCTTTATAAGAAAGTGTGTATTAAAGTTGCTGTTGTGTTAATTAGCAGACTGGCACGTTTTACCTAAATTGTACACATCATCTATGAAAACGCAAAGATTGTTTCAGACTCCTTATCAGACAAAATTGGGTCAAAAGCTATCGTTTTAATATTGGAATTAAATTAAAGGTATTGTTCTGGTGTCCAGTGAATTGATTTGAATGAATAGCTCTGTCTCATTCGGATCACAGCGCAGCTTTGGACCATATCACAGAGACTAATTGCTATTGGCCAACATTTGTGGGTGTTAATCAATACTCCTTTTCCAGTTATGGTAATGAATCAATTACAATCAATTAATTTTTCTTTTCGATCCTTCATCAGTTCCTGCTATAGCATGTGAATGAATGTAGTTTGTAGTGTTTACTGTGAGACTGAATGCTTACCTCATTCTACATTAATAATTCATTATGGGATGAGGGATTTCAGTTCGTTGGTTACACCCAGGACTAGGAGCAACACCATGCTGCGATTGATGCCCTGCCTCATTTCTATTGAGATGTTTGTCTTTTTTTGACCTCACTCACCACCAGGAGGTCTTACGATTGACGACCTAGCAGTGACAGATTCAATACACTGATAACCGTGTCAGACACTTGGGCCTTTGCTCACCTAGATCACATTTCTGTTTTAAACAAACTTCAGGTGTTTCTACGTGATTACATAATGACCATATTATTCTGTAAGTGGTGCCACTGAATGCTGTTTTTGTTACACCTGCGGTTACGAGGGCCGACTGCTTTGTGATGGATTGCAGGCATGAGCAACTGAAGCAATATCTAAAAAAGGAGCTGGAGCAGGAGCAGCAGCGATGCAGCCAGTTGGAAAGCAGACTGTACCAAACACAGGCAGTACAACAGAGCATAGAGAAGGGCATCAATAACCTCTACTACAGAACGGCCTGCGTGGGACCCAAGGTCAGGCCCTGTTACTGATTTTTGTTGCAGTACAAAGTACGCAGACGATCGGAATTTTCTGTCATCAGAACTAACATCTCTAAGGCTATTATGGGAAAATATTACATCACTAGGCCATGGGGCTCTAGACCGCACACCAGAGATCTGCAGAAGCACTGAGGCTTATTACGCATGCAAGCAAAGACTTTGAGTTGAATTGAGGAAGAGAGTTGCATAGCAGCTCACAAAAACCGGGGGGTATTTAACTTAGAATTTTTGTGATCAGTATATTAAATGCATATACGTAGGTTGGACAATGAAACTGAAACACCTGTCATTTGAGTGTGGGAGGTTTCATGGCTAAATTGGACCAGCCTGGTGGCCAATCTTCATGAATTGCACATTTTACTAGTAAGAGCAGAGTGTGAAGGTTTAATTAGCAGGGTCAGAGCACAGTTTTGCTTAAAATTTTGCAATGCACACAACATTATGGGTGACATACCAGAGTTCAAAAGAGGACAAGT
>JAUZSV010379898.1:0-11241 GCA_034780495.1 Parotocinclus cesarpintoi | reverse complement strand
CGCAGAGAAGGCCACAAGGTGGCTATGGATAAAGAGGGCTGATCCATGGGTGGTTGCTGCTGGGAAGCAAGCTGGGGTCTGATCAACCTCAGCTGGGTCGCCTGGGCGAGGGTGTCTGATGTTGAAAAACCCGAAACACCCAGTGACCCCAGGATACATCACTGACGATGCGTTCCAGTGCATCTAGAAGATGTATCTTGCACACGATTATGGGTTGATTTGCAATTGAATTGATTTGCAAATCATAGTATTCTGTTTTTAGTTATGTTTTACACAACGTCCCAACTTTATTTTTTATTGGGGTTGTAAGTATATATAGAAAAATGCTGTAGAACAGCAACTTAGGCTAAACCGTACTATAAAAGGGAAGTAATTTACATTATTGTACAGTAAACCAGCTATAGTAAAAAAAAATCTAGCAGATCTCACAGATCTGAACTAATCGTTTCATCTTTTGTTTAAGTTGTTTATCAATTACTAGCGACTTTTTAGCTGGAAAGCATTGGTATGAAGGTCAGTGCTTACTTTAAATTAGCACTCGCTGCAGGTTGCATTTATTAAACTGTCAAAACATCAAGCAAGACGCAATAACCCCCCGACCCACACACACACACACACGCGCACACACACGCACACACACGCGCACACACGCGCACACACACAAATAAATCCCTTTGGGAAATGTCCTGCTTTGTTTACTTTGCTTAATGACTTCAAGATGCAAGATGCATGACAGATGTCCTCAAACAAGCCTTCACTTTCTTTGTCTGCACTCTGTTCAAAATCTCACTCAAATAACCACAGTTTTACAGCATAAAATGATAAAATGATAATGATCAGATTTGTCAGTTGTAAAACACAAATAAAAAGCTACACTTGCAATCAGAAATATTCAAATGCATCTTAAAAGGTACTGTGGAGATATGCATAGAACTGAATGAAAATATTCAGCATTAAATCTTAGTTAAAGAATATACATTGTTACATATAAACCATTTTGCCACCCTGCAGGTTTATCCAAATTTCCCCTGGCATATTCTAGCCAACCCTCTTGCACTTCTTATTCAAGAGTGAATACATCGGGAAGTCCTGCAGCAAAGTTCTTGATTGTTAAGTGATATTATGTTTAACAGAGACGCTTTTGGTCCAGCCTTAATCAGGTCATCCTGTACAGTAACACAGGAGAGTGTTTACTGTACTGGTAAGATAAGTCCTCTAGACAAAGTTGTGGCCTTTTTTCTACAACCAGACCACGTTTTGAGCTTCTATATAATGATTCAAGTTGTTATTTCTATATTATTACAGTTTTTAATATGTTTTATAATAACAACACTACTAATGATAATAATCCCTGTAAAAATAATAGAATCCTCACAATTTTATTTCATAGGAAATAAATGAATCACAATATGGCACGAAACAATTTTTGTTTAATAGCTGAACAATGTGGTTTTGTGTAACTAACAAAAATGCATTCTTTTAATGGCATTAAATGATATGACATATTTTTTACCAGATCCAGTACATGAACTAAATATGGTATTACTCAGTGATCAGGAAAAAATGTGGAATCATAAAACGTCTGCTCCATCTCAGGCTTTTATGACAGCCCAAACTGTTTGTTGGCCTTATTGTTTGTTATTAAGTTGACATGCCTTTTCTGGGAAAACAATTTAGCACTCTGCCTTTGTGGCAAAATGTATCATCACCAAACTTATTTTCTATTGAGGGAATGAGAAGTGTCCAACATTTCAGGGTACACATGTGCATTGACCCTGATCCTTTACCTTACACACATTCCTATATTCTAAATCAGTGGGAAATGTTGATTGTTTCATCAGAATAGCACCAGACAAATATTTCAGCATTATCCCCTTTACCAGTGCAGATCACCAATTCATTGTGAATACCACCTTCATATAATAATCAACACTACAAGATTGCTTCTCATTTCTTCTGTTTAGGTGTTAGTGCTGCTTTTCGTTCATACCAATTCTTTCTGCAGAATTCTTACAGTGCTGTCACAAATATTGTCTCTGGTTGCTGCCTGCTTTTCCATTTATAATGCATATTTATTTTCATACAAGTTTTAGATGTTATAGAGTTTAATTAAGTTTTCTTAACTTAATATCTGATTTTGTACTTGGTACAACCAATTTTGTTTTCAGTATGCTTGAACCATATTATAGACAGTGTTGACTCAAAACAGTTAATATTTTGCTACACTTGATGAAGGATTTTCTTTCAATCCAAGCCAAGTGCAACAGCTCATTAAGGTATTTAAGCACCTAAATTTAATGGCATAACAATTTGCATTTTTAGACTTGGGGTGGTGGTAAAAAAAAATATTTGGTGATACCATGACTTACTTATCAACATTGAGTGATTTCCTTTTAGTCTACCTGTTTCTGCAAAAACATTTCAGTCCAAAAGCTGGGTTTAAATCCTAAACGTCTGGAAGTTTTTTTTGCCAGGGGTAGTAAGCACTTGTAGAAAATCTTGGTAGTGAGGAGCCCCCAACTCTGCCCTGTCAGGTGCCCAGGTATGACCATAAGACTTCTCTGACACCATAAGTCACTGTGAAAATGTGGTTTTCTGCCTCTTGAGTGTCACTGCTCCTCTGGCTGATGGCTCTGCCTGTGTGACACATGGTGCAGACAGGGAAACACCCATATTACACTAAAGCATAAATTACTTGTAACCAGTTCATTAAAAAGAGCAGATGTGTTGCATTAAGTCTGTTCAGTGCAGAGCTTTTAAGAGCTTTTATCTTTTAATTCGGGATATTAGCAAAACGTCATTGCACATAAACGTATGTACACCACTCTATATTAGCACTGTATTTTTTTCAAAACAGCAGACTCCTTAAATCCCAAAGGGAAAGAAATAAGCAACTGGATGAACAAACCACTTCTTGACTTCATCTCTATAAAGAACCATGACCAGCTTCTGAATTCAGTCTAAAGCTATTAACAAAACAATCACAAAATCATTTGTAGTTATAACTAGTTATGATAAAATATGTTTAGAGTTTATTATTCTAGCAAATTATCAAAATGTTAATAGACTTCACTTCACTAGTAAACAAACAAGACATAAAGGAACCACAGGTTTACAAATGGAACCCAAAACCATGTAAATATATGCCATGTTTTCTCGTACTCTGAAAGTGTCACTCTAAATCAGCTCCAAAGCGACCAAGTCATCGGATTAGTATAAACTTTCCAAAGAAAAAAAAAAAAACTCAGAAAGGCAACCCAGTTCCAGCATGATTTTTATACTTTATTATGTTCATTCATAATAAATAAGTTTAAAATAGCTAAGACAGCCTGATAAATTGCAGGCATCACAAAACCTCCACCAAGCATAACTTTGTTCAAGCAAATGTAATCAATAATACAATGATGCAATTTGCTCCACCTTTTAAAAGTGCATATAATCTTTGTCTAGATTTAATAAGATGCTAAAATGTTTCCAGAAAAGTTGACACTCAATTGGCCACAATAAACTAATGCATAATCAACAAACAACAAGAAAACTATCCTTGTTTGTGCAGTCTGTAGAACAAGCATGTACCAGCTTAACAGATACAGGCTTTACAGCTTTATAAATCTCTAGGAATCCACCACAAAAACCTGTTATTTTCTATATAAAACTAGCATCAACAACTGTAACGATGTGTTCTTACTGAGATACACTATATAGGCAAAATTTTGTGGAGACCTCTTTAAATTGCTAAGCACGGCTATTTCAGTAGCACATAATATAAAGCAAACATTTCTGGATTCAGTGGCAGTAGACTGGGTTGTACTGATGTGAATCTCAGTATGAAACATTTATAGGTTTCCACTTACAACAAATCAGTTCATCAACTTTCTGCCCTCCTGTCCAAAGTTCACAGACAATGGGTTTACCAACTTTAATTGAGAACTTGGCTGACTTGCACAGAACCTTGATCTCAACCCCCTCGGACACCCTGAAAATGCACTGGAACGATAAAAGTGAACCAGGGCTTACTGTCTAACATGAGAAGCCAACCTCAAAGCTATGCTCCAAGCCCTTTTAGATGAACAAAACTGATAACCATGTTTTTGGGAGTCCACAAACTTTTGATCATATACAGTACAGTCATGCAAAATCGTAGCTGCAATAGCTGCATTAATAAATACAAAACAACAAACAGCACATAAAATATATAATAGCATTTGTAATTTGTTTGATTTATGCACAGAATCTACCCTGAGGACTGAGATCGTTTTGGGATCAGTTTATACACGTGAACCCCGAGTGGTCATGCCCAGATTGAAGAGAATGGAGCTTAAGTTGATGTTGAGGAAGGCTTGAGCTGAATCAGCTGTACGGTGCATTTCCTGCAGGAGTAGGTACAAAGAGGAGGATTCAAACAGCCGACGGTTCTTCCTGTGGAAAACACAAACATAAATTATGCTGGCTGCTACACAACCCCAAAGCACAACTGAAACACCCCACCCTTAAAAGTTTGGCAAGTTATTCTGTTATTGAAGTACTTCTTTTCCTTTACTCCGAACACACATTTGATCATTGTAGCTAAGGAGCTAAATTAGAGCAATAGACAATTTAATTTCAGCTCTGTTGTGTAGGTTATATACACACCACACACCATCACATAATAATACATTGTTTGAACACCATCTGACTATTGTTGCAGGCCATGTGCATCCCTTTTACGGCCACAATTTATCACCTTCTAATGGCTATCTACAGGAGACAGGATGTTCCAGAGAAGCGCTATCCATATGGTGACCACGAGTTGGAAATAACTTGACAGCATTTAATAATAATAATGTCTCCTTCCACCATGATAATTCACCTTTATTGCAGCCTTTAGTCAATGCACTTTTCTGGTACAAACTTCACACACAAAGTCAAGTTAACTAGACCTGGACATTTGTCAAGTTAACAGTGTTTTTCTTTTCTCCAGATGTTTCAAAATGAACCCATGATCTCTCTTAACGAGAATGAATGAGTTCAGTTAGAAGGCAAAGCTACGCTAATGAGGTGTTTTCCTTTCAGCCCGTACGTGTGGCAACTAAATATGGGATAACATTAGGAAAGGAAGCCACATTTAGGTAAGTGGGTGCTGATTTACACGGCAATATGCAAAAAAACAATCTGTAATAGCATTCTGCCGATAAACCATTGTGGCTTGGCCCAGATGTAACACAGAAATTTTAATACTCTGCTCCCTTGGCAGTGAAGCTAAAAAGCTTCAATCAAATCCCACGGTTGCGTACAGAACAGGACAGACTTTCATAAACAGGATTAATTAGCTTGTTCAGAAAACAAACATTATTTTCATCCCAGTCAACTATGAACATGAAATATAATGCAGTACACTACATAGTCAAAAGTTTGTGGACAAACCAAAAATTAAACTAATAATTAGAATGGAAAATAAATAAATACTTAGAATGGAGTTTGTCCCTCCTTTTACTGATACATTGGCCTTCACTCTTCTGGGAAAGATTTCCACTAGCTTTTGAAATGTGACTGTGAGGTTATGCACAGATACCAAACAATGGGTCGTGCCTCAAAAGCATTCCAAGAACAGTCAAGTTCTTCAACAACGTAAGCAAACCATTTATTTATGACTAGAAACATATCAGAGGCCCTGAGGTGTTCTGAGGTATTCTAAAGCCACATTTTCTATGAACCTGTTAGCAGGAGGTATGACTCTTGCGAAAAAAGAGATCACAATTTTTTGACAATAAGTTTTATTTTGGTTGTTTGTTTATTTAAGGTTGTATCAGTGGCTATTCACGAAAAAAGCATCAATAAAAGGTAGCATCAATACTACTCAGACATTAGTCATACTGGAGCAATTTAGAGTAACCGGTTAACCTAACGCATGTCTTTGGAATGTGGCTGGAAATTGTAAGGCCGAAGTAGAACCCCAAACTCCACACAGGCAGTCTAAGGTCATTTTCGAGCACTTAGGAACAATGTATTGACAAAGATGAGCTGGGAGTACACACACACACACACACACTAACACAAACTTGCCTAGAGCAATTTTATTCATTTTTTGTGTGTGTGTTTTTTGGGGGGTGATTGAGGTGAATGCAAAGGAAAGTTCATTCTGCACTCCTTGCTCTTCTTTGGTCTTCAAGTACTCTTCAAGAGAGTACTGCTGCAGTATGAATCCTTCTCTAAAAAGATCCAATCCTGTGGTCACAGTATACCTCTAAAGGAGAATAGTGCTTCTCCTATGTCAGTTTATTAATGGACAGGTGCCCAACACCAAAGTAGGCATAACCCCTGGCGCTTGGGTTATAGTGTAGTGTAATTTTTTCTTCATACATAAATCCCTGCCATTAATCTTACCTTGGATTCTTCAATAAACATGTCTTTCCGTGTCTTTCCGACCAGGCCAATTTCAAACACTAATTCTGAACTTCATATCCATTTTTCAAATAATAAAATTTTCACTAAACATTGTTATGCTGACTGTATTAACTTTGCAAAATAGAAGCATTTTCACTAGTGGTCTCATACTTTTAGGCTTAACTATATCTTTTTTGGAAGCACTCAGCTCCAAAATGACTAGAACTTTAGGTGAAGATGGATATCACATATGTTTTTGATCACTGTCCTGCTGGAAAGACTCAATAGAACTAATCAATTCTCTTGGCAGAAGAAACAAAATTATGGAAAATTCAGTGAAATCCATTATATTATATTGTATTGTATTATATTATATTATTTTATATTATATTATATTATACGATACGATACGATACGATACGATACGATACTACACTACACTTTATATTTTATCAAGCATTATATGAGACTAAAAAAACATTTTGCCCAGCTTTACCAAGACTACAATTAATGTGATTTTATAAACTAAATAATTCATCAACTGGAATGACCTAATGCATATAAAAAATATTACATGCAAATACATTTAAACCATAGACAAACTGAATTTGATGTTAATGCCGTACTAGAAAGCTTTCACTTTCATTGCGCCTGATTCAGCAGTGACTCTAATGTAGTCCATCTGACATTTACATGACAGTACTGTGTGCTCGTCTTGCTTTGTAGGAGGGTGGGAAGGAACTGGAGGAGGGAATATCTCAAAACAGCAGCCTGCTGGAATGTGACATGCGCCTCACAGAAATCGGTCTGGAGAGTGAATACTTAATCAACCAGGTACTGCAGAGCAACCAGGCCAAAGCTCAACGTAAACTCATTCAGGATACAGTGGCCTCTAAATAAGTACATTTAACTGGATTGCACGGCTGAAAGCACAATCTGAGTGGAAGCTCATAAAGATTTGAACGTAGTATGAAAAATTCAATTGAGTATTTATGAGAAGCATTATTATGTACACACTTTAAGCTTTTATTTATTTTTATGACTTTATTTAGCGTTGCATCAGAATCAATGACCATTCATGACAAGAGCGAGGTTACTGGTTATTTCTACTAATTAGACACATTTATAAAGGACCAGTTTAGTATTAAATTAAAGATTGTCTTTGGTGCGTGGAAGGAAACCAGAATACCTGGAGTAAACCCACACATTAAACATGAGACAACAGCAATAGCCATGGATGTGTGTGTGTGTGTGTGTGTGTGTGTGTGTGTGTGTGTGTGTGTGTGTGTGTGTGTGTGTGTGTGTGTGTGTGTGTACTCTTAGGGCACTATATACACTATAGGACAATTTGACAATATTATTCTTAATACTTCTGATTACCATTTTGCCAGACCTCACTGGAATGTTTGTAATACCTACTTCTTAAACTTTTATTTAAAATTTAAGAAGAGCCAAAAGATTTACACTGAGGTCAAGGTTAGGATGAGGTGCAAGAGGAGGCGCAGCATTATTTAGATTAATTCGATTACCTCACAGTAAGGAATGGAATGAATTATAGTCAATTGAAAGTCTGTGCAAGTTGAGAGAGACAAACGTGTGTGTGTGTGTGTGTGTGTGTGTGTGTGGTGGGGGGTATACTATGGTCAAATAAACATCAGAAAACAAGTTGGGAGATTATTCAATCTTTATTTGTTTTGTACTGTATGTAATTCATGTGATTGCATATACAATATAGGTCAGCCATGAGAGAGTCTTTCGCGTCCAAAGGCTTTCTATATTACAGAAAGTTATTTCTATACATAAAAATGTCATTCCCTGTTGTGTTTTCTCACAAAATGTCTTTACAGAAAACACAATATACGTTAATTATTGTTAAAATGTGCAAATTATAGTCTACAATAACAGTCTATAGTACAATTTCAAAAAGCAAAGGTTTATAAAACAGGTCACAAACTAATAACTGTGATATATTTTAAGATTTCTGACTGAGAATGGTCAAATTGGCAGACTTCAGAAAATAATGGGTGACAATGTTTTAACAATGATGTCTAACTACGTATATGAATTCTACTGATTTTAAGGCAGTTGCATTGATGTAATGATGGGATTTAATTGTGGAGTTAACGAGGATGTAACACTGGCATCCATTTACAAGAACAGTGGCGTCTTTGCATGAAAATTCGCTCAGTATAACGTAACTATCTAGGGCTATTTTACAATGTGGCGTCTCTAACAATGGCTCTAACTATGCTGCTCACAACAATTAGGGATAATGAAATATTCCCTATTTTTTGTGAGCAGTGTATAGCATTACAATTCTAGAAGCACATCAAACCTTTACAATCACATTTAAAACCACATGCAGAAATTGATCATTTAAAGCAACAGATGGTAGCTACCTTGTCAAAGTTAAGGCTCTTTACATAAAAATCCCTGTATGATTTCTGCATGTTTTGGTAATAAAATAAACGTAAAAACGTAAAATTATACGTAAGTTTAATATATTTGGTTATATTTGGCAGTCTTTTCTAGTGAGTACGGTATTTTTATGCCATTTTGCATTTCAGTAGAGGAACAGTTAAACTTTCAGTTTCGCCTGTTTCTAAGGGTACTCGGTCCAGACTCCATTCCTACCCAGAACAATAAAACAGCTTTTAGTTGAGCATATCCACTTACACAGATCAGATCCGGGAATCACACAAGCAGTTCAACTGGCGAGCTGTAGAACTCACAGAAAAACACGCCTGAGGCACCGATTTGGTGTTGAGGAAAAAGTGAGGGTGTGTAGCTTTGTTCTACAGTGTATAAATCATATAAATGTAATCAGATCATCCAAAAATGATGCAAAATCCCAGAAAAGGTTATACAAGCAGTAATGGCTACTGGCACACACTGTTTGAACCATGTGCCATTTGGCCTGCCTATAGCTGCCTCAGTTATTACAAATATATTTGTCTTCTAGATGTTCCAATCATTTCCTAATAGGTCTAATATCGTTTAATAAACAGCCATCTGTTGGGAAGACCAAGACTTTTTATGAAACCCAAGTGTTATAGATGTGGGAAGGTGTTTTCATTAATTAATTAATCATATTACGTTGCTGAGGACATGTTGATGACTTTTGTATTACAAAAAAGTAGACTCCTATGTATGCGAGTATACCATACTCACCATACTCCGCCAAGTGTTTGTTCTTTTAATGACGTATTAAATTAGTTGTGTTGAAGCATTTTAATGTGCTTCCCCCGCAAGGTATTTTTTCATTGCATGTGTTGCAGGATGCAACCTTTACATCAATCTCACAGACTGTGTAAAGGTTCAAGTCAACTCATTATAAGCAACTTATGGCTTATGTTTTGTGTACCATCGCAAGAAATCTAAAAAGAGTGGGAGAATGAGAGTGACTGGATTCGACCTCAAGTAGGGGACGTTTTTGGCTGTCTTATAATCACTATTTCAGGACATATATAAAGTCACATTAGCTTTGTTCTGATCATTTGTTAAGCTCAATTTACAGTATGTAATACTCCAACATACTGCAACTCTAATTCGCTGTTGTATCTGTTATTAATTAAAACAACTGAACAGGGATCGTATTTATGTTGCCACCTTGTGATCACCAAAGAGCAAAGAGCATCCAAAGATCCACATAGAACATATTTCTTTTTCTATTGGCACTAATAGTAATAGCTACTGTTTTGCCATTTAGCATGATTTCAGGATAACGGTAGGTAAATCATGGTGGAGAAACATTTCAGAGACTTCAGAATGATCATACTTCTCATATTACAATGAACCATGATCTAACCTAATAAAGAAACGGGTTTGCAGCAAACACAATGAGCTGTATCATATTTCTTATCTGCTGCTGTTTAAGCCTGTGATATTCTATTAACAACACAGATAAAATGTTACTGTGATTATATTTTTTGTGTTATGATTATATATAGAATAATGAATAATATTTGCTTCTGTGTCTCTTGATTGGTTGAAAAGGTGTTTAGTAGTAATAGTAAAAATTATTATTATATCTTCACAACCGTCTTATTATGCCTCTTGTGACATCTTGGTGTCTCCAGTTCAGCATAGACAAAAGTCATGTTTAAACTAGCACATGCTCAAATCAGGAGTTCAGTAATAGCAAAAGGAATGCGCTTGTGTTATTTCTAAAACTGTATTACACACGTAACACAATGAAAAATATACTGCAACGCTAAAAATAGTAGTGGTAGCCACATCGATGCTGGAATTACTTTGCACAAGCATTAGACATAAATGCAGCCCAAGGTTTGAGGTGAATAATAACGATTTGCATATTCATTTCTTCTTATAAATCTGTATTTTATTAGATAGAATATGCTAAACTGGAAGCAATGCGAGTTTCTTATATGGTATATACTTTAAAGTAGTCTCAAAGCTTTCATTTCTGGCACCATACATGTCATGGTTTATAGACTAGGTTTGGTGGCGATGGAAATTGCGTAGATAAGATCACACTTGATTCTGACTGGCAGTTTCATTCAATGGTAAAGTTATATAGGAAATGGTAAAGGCATAAGTATTTCATTAACTGTGGAAAAAAAGTGTCATTTGGGTTTAGCTCTGCCTCTGAAATACATTACAATGCTTAAGCCACTACAAAAGTCATAAGCCACCATTAGATTAGATATGCCAGTGTTTCCCAACCTTTTTTTCCTTGGAGCTCCCCCATAAGTATCTAAGAAAAGCTTGTAATGTTTTCTTTTGGCTTTTTTTTTCTCTTTTTGAGACAGATAAACATTAAGGCCAGACTTTTTTTATTGCTTGTTTCGCGAATCCGCTGACGATCATATTTGAAGAATACTACAACAACAACAAAAAAACGTGTGTGTGTATATA
>JAUZSV010379793.1:0-11242 GCA_034780495.1 Parotocinclus cesarpintoi | reverse complement strand
GGAAATGTTAGGCAAAGACCTGTAGGTGGCAGTAGAGGGCTGGGGAGAAACTCGGGAGCGTTGTAGTGATGCCAGAGTAAGTGTTTCTTTGGTAACCACAGGTATTACATACTGTACACAGTCTTTGGTCCTATTAACCGGAATTTTCATCCAAATAAGCAAACAACATTACACGTATATAATAGGATTTGTTTCGGTACTTCAGGATTTGGTCCGAATAAGCAGCTGGTCCCATTAACCGGAATCGACTGTATTTCATGAGTTTGGCTATGTTAATGGGTTAAAACGTTTTTTTTGTTTAGTTTTTTTTTAGGTTGTACACTGCTTACAAAAATTAGGAGACATTTTTATCGTCGATATTCCTTATTTTTGGGAACAGTAAAGTCGATCTGGATTTAATCTTGCTTGTAATATTTCTGGAATGTGGCACCCTGGGACGGTGACGTGCTGGGGGTGATTTTTTTTTCCCTTTTTTGTTTGGTGACACACCCTGTTGAAGAACATGCCAAACTCAGCAGAATCAAACCTATGTCTCTGTGAAACGTGGTAATGCTGACGCGCTGCCACACAGCCCTCATAACAACACAAGTTCTAGTTCCAAGCCAGGACACACACACACAAAATCATGAATCGAGTGCTCCGTGTGTGTGTGTGTGTGTGTGTGTGTGTGTGTGTGTGTGTGTGTGTGTGTGTGTGTGTATCGTTACTTCTTTCCAGACAAAGCAAAGGCATGTGCCATCTTTGAAAAGTTCAACTTCGCCCAAAGTGCTTGTTGCAGCAACTTTTGAGAGACGTCCCGACCGAGCTGCAGCCCCTCCCACACTCTCGGCTGTGACGTGCTGGATCTCGGATTATTTTGTTATCGGTTTCACTTTGCTAAACAAGCCGTCCGCACTCCGCCGTGGCATCTGGAATTACTGAGGAGGAGTGGAATGCGATGGCCGTTGTTTGGAAACGCTGATTTCATGTGTTCGACGACCAAAAATTGCTGACTGTGTTTTTCCATTGCGTCGAGTTCTGTCCCCGGCGAGCAGACGATCCAAAAAAACTTTTTATTCGGTTTTATTCGATGCGCCCCGTTTCTTATAAAACACCACGCTGATTGCCGAGCTCAGCTGAATTATCTCCAGTGTATTCATGTCAAGTGGAAGCCAAGAGAACGATACGGTCGCTCAGGGAACAAAGTGGCCTGCTTTTTGGTTTTCTAGTTGTGTATTTTCATCTGCCTTCCTCAATGATTTACATTTTCTGCATCATTAACTCTAGTTACTCATGCTCTCTGTACCCGCTGTGCTGGTAGTGTACACACACGCGCACACACACACACACACGCACAGAGAGAGAGGCGCACGGACAGACAGAGACGCACGGACAGACAGACAGACACGCACAGAGACAGACAGAGACACGCACAGAAAGACAGACAGAAACGAACAGAGACAGAGACGCACGCACACAGACGGACGCACACAGACGGACAGACGGACGCACACAGACGGACAGACGGACGCACACAGACGGACGCACGCACACGGACGGACGCATAGAAAACATGCCAAAGTTTGAGATAGTTCTAAACAGTATGGACCTCACACACACACACACACAGACAAACGGAAAACATGAAAAAGTTCTAGATAGTTCTAAACAGTATGGACCTCACACAGACAGACACACAGACAGCCAGAAACATGCCAAAGTTCTAGATAGGTCCATACGGTTTAGATCTCTCTCTCTCTCTCCCTCACTCACGCACGCGCACGCACACACCACTATGAAGAACCTCTATTGCTCTAGAAGAACAAGCAGACTAAATAATACACTCGCTCAACCCACAGTTTTTAGAGACATCAATTAACCTATCACGCAAGTCTTTGGACGGTTGAAGAAAATCCGAGTACCTCCTCAGTAATCTGAGGAGGACATGCAGACGCCACACAAACAACCCAGGTCGCTCCATCCTAAGATCGAACCCGGGACCTTCTTGCGGTCAGGCAGCGCTGCTACCCACCGAACCCCCGTGCGGCCCTATCAGTCCTGAGGTGCAGACTAATTTAGGGATTAGTCTTGTGGTTGCCTAGTGGTTAAGGTACAGGATTAAAATCCCAGCTCTGCCACAGTTGGGTCCCTGAGCAAGGCCCTTAAACTGCTTGAACTGTAAGACTGTATTAACTGTAAGTCGCTCTGCTACACAACAAAATGCAAAACGTCAAAACATGGATGGAGCGAAAACGCAACTTGGGCTGCGACTGATTCAGAAATACACAAGGGCAGACAAGTACACACACACACTGGGAAACGGCCTGTGTGTCCGGGCCTTCAGTGTGGAGTGACCTACAGGTTGTGGAGATGGTGCTCGGATCTGAATTAATAAAGCGGATGTACACACAGTCTTTAACTCTGAATGCACTGTTGAAAACATGCCCTCGTGTGTGTGCGCGTGTGTGTGTGTGTGACCTCTCTCTCAGCATGTCAGTGTACAACAACACAACCCGGCCTCTTTCCCTCCGGCCTCCTCCTGAGCATCACCAAACCTTTCACCCTGCTCCAGAGGGAGGAACAACGGGTGGATCACTCTCTCCAGTCCTGTCCTGTCCTCTACACAACACCCCTTCATTCCAAATCAGAAATGGGACAGAGCGATGCAAACTGGATCGAGACAAGAAACACAACAGGCAGAAAACCAATAAAGAGAAAAGACCTTATACTTAGGACTGAAGTCTAGTTTGTTTTAAAATCCATTTTGTTACTTATTTTATTACTAACTTAAATATTATTATTGATTTAAATTTTACAATTTACTTACTCTTACTTTAATATACTTTTAAGTATTTATTTCATTGACATCTAGGCCACCCATGGAGGTCGGGTCCCTTTTGGATTCTTGGTTCTCCCAAGGTTCCTTCCTTCTACTTTCAGGGAGTTTTTCCTTGCCACGGTCACCCTAGGCTAGCTCAACTTTGGATTGGCCTATTGGCACTCACTCTTTGGCGTCTCGGGTGCCACTGTTAAGGCTGCGCGCACGCGCACACACACACACACACACACACACACCTCAATTCTTACGCAGCACAGATACAAAGACAATCTAGAGCAACAGCAACAGGCCCGTTCTCTCATAAGGTATGGAAGTACCTGGAGGGAAGCCATGCTTAGACAGGAAGAACATGCCAAATTCCACACAGACAGTAACCAGACGTCAGGAGTGACCTTGCTTTGGTCGTTCTGTTCTCTTACTTCCATCAAACATCACGAGGCTGCCATGATTCCATCTGGTTCCCTGACACAGGTCATGGACGTGACCGGTCTGTGTGTGTGTGTGTGTGTGTGTGTGTTTCTCTTGCTCACATCACGTGCTACTCGTCTTATAGGCCACCGCCAGAGCATCAGGAGTGTATCTGCCCAGGGTAAGTATAGGATAAGGGTGAAAAGGTGCAGCTCAGGCCAGCATCGCCTTCGTTATTAGTCCCTCACGGCTACAATCCGTCTCTCTCTCTCGGTTCATTTTTTAAAAGGATTTGCTGCGAGAGAGAGATCATTAACACGACGCCTGTCTTTAAAACCTTAACCAGAGTAGCAGCGAACCTCGAAAACACACACAATGTTAAAAGAAGCCTTATAAATCTCTATAAGAGAAGCAGCCATGCTTGCTGCTTTACCTTGGCGAGAGTCAGAAACACATTTTCTGCATGTCGGGCAGGAAATGTGCCGTATTCACAGAGTTTAGGTTTATACCAGATATAGACTCACTTATCACAATTTAGGAGGGACCAATACACGAGGCCTGGCAGCGACGTGCCGATGCTGGGTCGGATTTTCGGTTCGAAGCGACGCAGAAATAAGCGAGAGGTTTACCCGGCATGCTTCCGATCTGGCGTGTGGGGACGCCGGTGGTGCAGCGAGGTCAGCCCTTTGTGCTACCATGCGTGTCCCACTATTTCTGACTTTACAGCATCCAGCCTCTATCATTAAGCAGCTAAAAACAACTCCTCTTTAAGTGCAGCGCGGCACGTAACCAGGCACGGAGGCGAAAACGAGGGCGCCCGTTAAGCGCCAGCTGTTCCCTACACGCTTTTTTGAACAAGTGCGATTCTGGACCAAGTCAAGTCGGGTCAGACTGATTTCTAGAGCGCTTTTTAGAATGGTGCATTGTCTTAAAGCAGCTTTACAATATTATAATTATCTTTAAAAAAAATCCCTAATTGAGCAAACCTAGGGCGGCAGTGGAAAGGAAGAACTCCCTACAAGTTGTAAGAAAGAATCCTTGGGAGGACCGAGACTCAAATAGGGATTCAACCTGCTTGAGTGGCATAGATGCTACCTGAAATAGACAAGGTGCATGAGCTCGTGGTTTGGCTTTTTTCTGTTTCCGATTCGGTATCACCAAACATCGGTTCGACCCCGGGTCGCTTTATCCCAGTTTCAAATTTTAGCTAAGCTAGAGAATAGATAAACGGTGCAGATTAGTCTTGGTCCGCTCTTATAACATTGAGAGTTTTTCCTTGCCACTGTCACTTTAGGCTTATTCGGTTTAACATTTGGATTAGAAAAAACAAAAAGCCTTAAGACTGCAAACAAGAACTATAGAAATGATTAACTGTGGAATCTGTAAGAATAAAGATGATCCTTTAGTAAAACGTATTTTAATGTGGTTGTGCCCAGCACAAACCACTCAACTCTAGTATGAGGTTGGAACTACGGATTTATTTACAAGCGTGGCAAACCAATAAACCAATGTACATGGCAGCTTGGGAACCATAGAATCCCAATCCACAATTCCAAAAGTTCGGAAAAGGATCTGGAACCCGGTTGTGAGCGGCTTGCATTGACTGGCATCTGCCTATAAGAATACAGAAATCTGGAGAACCCTGCAGGGCAAGGTGAGGAGGCAAGGTCGAGAATCAAACCCGGGCCCCTGGGCACTGGGCCATCTATGCTGGGTGTCCCAACACTTTTGACCGTGTACTGGTCGTCCATAAGCAAAACTGCAATAATAATGAAAGTAAGGAAATCGATCTGTGTTGTAGTCGTAGCGGAGCTATGATGTTAGGCCACGTCTGGCTCGATTTCCCTTTTGAAGTCGAGAGCAGGAAACATCTCTGTGAGAGTGGAGAGGAAAAAGGTAATCCACCCACAGCGCCTGGACTCTGATCCCAGGGAGAATGAATGCACGGATCGGCTCTCCCTCCTGCGTTCCCCTCCCTCTGCCCGACCCCAGGTGGGAGAATAAAGGATGTATCCCACTGCAACAGGAACGGAGAGAGGCTTTTTATGGTTTTGGAGGGGTTATTGGAGGTTACGGAGTGGAGAGCATTCATTTTATCTGCTCTGTCCTCAGCATTGCCTTACACAGGAAGTACAACACACCAACATCTGTCTCTCCTCTCTCTCAGTCTTTCTGTCCCTCTCGCTCTCCTTCCGTCTCTGTCTCTTTCCCTCTGTGTTGTCTCTCTCTCGTCTTTGTATTTCGCTCTTTTGTCTCTCTCTCTCTCGCTCGCTCTCTGTCTGTCTATCCGTCTCGTCTCTCTCTCTGTCTGTCTGTCTGTCTATTGTCTCTCTCTCCCTCTCTCTGTCTGTCTGTCTATTGTCTCTCTCTCCCTCTCTCTGTCTGTCCGTCTATTGTCTCTCTCTCTCTCTCTCTCTCTCTCTCTCTCTCTCTCTCTCTCTCTCTCTCTCTCTCTCTCTCTCTCTCTCTCTCTGTCTGTCCGTCTATTGTCTCTCTCTGTCTGTCTGTCCCTCCCTCCCTCCCCCTATCTCTCTCTCGTCTCTCGTCTCTCCCCCTCTCTCCCTCTCTCCCTCTCTGTGTCTGTCTGTCCGTCTCTTGTCTCTCTCTCTGTCTGTCCGTCTCTTGTCTCTCTCTCTCTTTTTCCCTCTGTTTCTCTGTCTCTCTCTCGTCATTGTCTGTCTCTCGCTCTTCTTCTGTCTCTCTCCCTCTTTTGATGTTTCTCTGTCTCCAACTATCTCTCTCTCTTTTTGTCTCTCTCTCCCACTTCCTCTCTGTGTTTTTGTCCATCTCCATCTTTCTCAATCCCAGCATCTCTGTGTTTCTCTCTCTCCCTCAGTCTTTCTGTCTCCCTCTTAGAGGGACCAATTTACCTATTTAGGCCCTGCAGATAGTTCCTATAGCGTTTGGGGGCACACTGACAAAGTGCTTGCTCCTCCCTATTCCGTCAGCTTTATGTCTACAGCGCTTTTTATTACATTTTCCTTTTATCATAATTTTGTTATTATCGTTATAATCACCCTCGTATTACCATTATGTCCAAATAAGGCCAATCAAAAATTTAGCAAGTCTAAGGCAACAGTGAAAAGGAGAAACTCCCTAAATGGTATAAGGACAAAACCTTAGGGGGACCAAGAATCAAAAAGAGACCAGTCAGCCTAGATATAGTAAGAATTAACCAACTGCAGAGGTAAATCATGATATGACAACTAGATAACCAGCTCACCCACTGGCACCACAACGGCAAACCCTGCTGTGCCCAGCTAGGCACTGGCATCACGGCCAATGCTGGTAAACCTGACATGGGTAAGCGTTAAAAACTTTAAAAATGACCAATTCAAATGGAAATTACAGCAAACATGAAGATGCATGCTTTATTCCTTCAGGTGTTTAGTATTTTGTATTACACACACACACACACACACACACACACACACACACACACACACACACACACTGATGCAACCGTTGTATGTCCAGGTGTTTATACTAACTTCCACTGAACATAACATGGAACTCTAGGCTCCCATACAGTTCATAACATGAAAAGCGGTTCGACCCGTCATTCAAGTTTATTGGTATTAATGGGGCGTTCCATTCTCACCTGCACGTTCGCTTCTTCTAATGTAGCTGCCAATTAGAGGAGACATTCTGTAGAACGGGTGCCCTTTGCTTGGTTAATATTAGGATTAATATATTACAATAACACAAAATGTGTCTTTTAAAGTCAATTATAATATTATTACTACTATTATAGCAATAACCTTACTAGATTACTGTGCAGAACCCTGCAGTTAAGTAGAGTCAGATTTTTTTTTTTTTTTTTTCAGATTAAGAATCCCAAATCAATCAAGTCCAGGGGGGCAGTGGCAAGGAAAAACTCCCTCAACATTGTAGGGAAGAAAGTCTCCCACACTGGTGGGACCCGTCCACATCCCGAATCTGTAGTGACCCCATTTACTGGACTAAAGGGCACCGATATACAGTTTTGTTTTCGTTTATTGTAATTATTCTTATAACCTTGGGTAGCTTATTAAATCTTTCATTTATTTTGACATTTTTAGAAAAATCAGGTCCCTTTTTTTGACTCTTTGTTCCCCGATGTGTCTTACTTAACACATTTATATACATAAGTTTTTTTTCTTGCCACTGTTACCCTGGGCTTGCTCAATTATTGTACTGGGTGTCGATTTTCGAAGACAAAAACACCATGTTGCTAAAACGCACCGTATAAATAAACTCGTACTGTTTGTCTGAAAAATGCACCCCACATAACTTTGGCCCCGGAGCCAGCACAACATCTGTCTTAAACAGGACGAAAAAAAGAGACAGTAGCTTCATATTTATGTCCTTATTTTCCCTCGCCAGTAAATCGACCTGCAGTCATCATCTCTATTTTCAGCACTGTACAAAATCGGCCATTGTTCCGAGAGGCAAATGTGACTTTCATCATTTAGCCAAAAGCCATTATTGTGTCAGTGTGACAATGACGGGAAGTCGTTAGTCAGGGGCTCTGGCAGACGGTGGGCAAACCAGTGCTAGTGCCCCCAACACACACACACACACACACACACACACTGTTAAAGGACATAAAACGCACTTCCAACATAATTCCCTGCAGTCCATAAGCAAACTGACTCAGAAACCGATTGATCACAGCACTAAAGTTTAAAAACAGGTGTTTTTTTTCCATTTATCTGGGCCTAAACAGCACTGGAAACCCCAGAATTGCAGCGAGACGCCATGTTGGGCGTTTACGAGTCGCTATATCAGCCATTGTAGCTTCCATGACTGACTGTGACATTTAAAATGTGAGCTAATCCGGTGGGCTTCCCGAGCTGTTATTATTTTGTCATTATTTTAACAGCAACCGGAGCCCGTACATGATTAATTGGATGCTGTTAAAGAGGCGGATTACTCCCCTTTCATAGGCGCACCACTGCAGATTGAATGCATCTCACACACATACACACACACACACGACTGAATAAGGAGGAATCATCTCAGCGATCGTCTGCAGGATAACGACGATAAAGGCATGACAACGTGGAGAAAGGTTCTAAAAACTGAAAACTGAGAGGTTTAAGGCGGGGCCGACGCATCTGCATGTGTTCAGGTGAACAGGAGAGGAACGCAGCGCACACCCGCCAACCCATTTCATGAGCATGAAGAAGACGTCAAAATGTCTGATTGGCCGCGCCGTTCCTGTGGTCATTAAAGGGTTTGTTCTCTTATCTCAGCCTGAAAGAGGCGCAGCACCGAGCCTCTCACAAGCACCAGCACTCCGTCGTCCAACCAGGCGCTCGTGTTTGTCCCCATCCATTTTTCAGTAACAAAGCCTGTCAAATGCTCGCTAAAATGCGGGGATATTCCAAAACGAATATAACAGGAGGCGTTTGATTTTATTTCGTTAAATGAGATCATCAGGAAAGCAAATAAAAAGTCAAAGAAAGTTGATCTATTATGCAAATAAGATACAAACTCAATTATGGTGACTGAGTAACAAGTGATAGTTTCAATGGGGGTGAGCCCATGTTAACTGCACCAGAGTGCCCCCACATTGACTGTTCAGTAGACTGTATGGTCACCCAAGAGTGCCAAAACACACTGCCAGTGATGGGGCATGGACAGGGTCCGATTAGGATCCCCGAATTTTTGTAAGCAGTCCATATAAAACAAACTCCCTAAAATATACTTTCTGGTTTAAGAAAAGTCAATGATTGGATTAACATTAACAAATAGATAAACAACCAGTTCCAGTAGTTCAGAACCAAATGTTCCGATTCCAAGAAGTTGTAGAAAGTGAAAATAATACGTGAAAAACAACACGGATATTACAGAGAACTCTCCAACCTGCAGGTGGGAACAAGAGTTTTCAAGGGTCAACATACAGGACCAAAGATTCCACAAGTTCCAGTCCCAGGATCAAATATATACATCTTTTAGTACTCAGCCCGGCAGTTATATTATATATTAGAATATTATTACATTATTACATATTTTAATATATTATTAAATTATATTATATTACAATATTACCAAAAAGTACCAGTTTCAACAGTTGCAGACACAGACACAAAGTTACCAGTTTTGGTATTAAAAGGTCCAGTTACAGACACAAAGATACCTGTTTTAGTATTAAAGGGTCCAGTTACAGACACAAGAATACCAGTTTTAGTATTAAAGGGTCCAGTTACAGACACAAGAATACCAGTTTTAGTATTAAAGGGTCCAGTTACAGACACAAAGATACCTGTTTTAGTAATAAAGGGTCCAGTTACAGACACAAAGATACCAGTTTTAGTATCAAAGGGTCCATTTACAGACACAAAGATACCCGTTTTAGTATTAAAGGGTCCAGTTACAGACACAAAGATACCAGTTTTAGTATTAAAGGGTCCAGTTACAGACATGGGTACCAGTTTTAGTATTAATGGGCCCAGTTACAATTACTGAAAATTAATTGGGAGGACTTGCGTTGAATAAGCTAAATAATAGTGAACATAATTCCACAAGAACTAACAGGATTGGTACTAAACAGCTGTGTGGCCATGAGGAAAAGCTTCCATTTGCTAGAGAATGTAAAGATTGGACTCTGGAGCAATGGAGACAGGTCATGTGGTCTGATGGGCCCAGTATATTTGTGACTAGTCTTGAGATGAACTTGTGTATAGACATGACCTTGCGTGTGTCGTTAAAATCACCACTAATGCCGATAGCAACGTTAAAGACGCCAAATAAATAAATAAACAAATGTAATTTTACTAATCACTACAACTTAATTATTTAATTAACATCTAGGTCACCCACGGAGGTCCTCTCAAGATTTCTGCCTTCTTTATTCCGGGAGCTTTACCTTTCCCCTAGGCTGCTTTGAGACAATGCTCCGTTGTAAAACGTGCTATAGAAATACATTTGACTTTGGGTCTACAAAATCTAAGAAATGATCAAAAATATCATCCGGCTCAGGCATCAATTGAAAGTCCTGACAAACACTCTTTCAAATGAAAACCCATTAAGAGTGGGCAAACCCGACCCCCGTGTATAGGAGATGGACGATGGAAAAAGGAACTGGTTAAAGCTATAGATAGAATTGCTGTTCACACTAATTTAGGTTTTTCGGAAAATATCTCTACTTCAAAGTGACCGAAATGGCAAAGAGCAGGATGGCAGGTAGCCGTGTGTAACCCCGCGACATGTTCCACTAATCTCGCTACAAGCCCGTGTGTTTAGAAGTGAATGGGCGTCTATGATAGAAGTAAATGGAGGTTACAGAGGCCAAATGCTTACGAAAAAAAACCCTCTGACGCACACTCGAGCAAAAAAAGAATTATTAGTACTATAAAAGCACTTCCTTCTTCCACAGATTAACATTCGATCTTCCTCTGTTCCAGAGGCTTTCATTCAGGTATTAATAGCACAGCAGCTCCTCCCGTTTCTCTCTGGAATCAAGTGGATCTTTGCGTTCATTTCCAAAATCTCATCTGATCTCATGCCAGTCATAATAACGGACTCAAAGATCTGAAATTAATTATACTTTCAGGTAAGAGCCAGCTGCTCTTGGGGGACATCCCGGGGGACTGGGTTCACAAACATGACCTTTTCATATTGGATTTGAAAACGTTTGGCCTCCCGTGTGTGAGGGGTGTCCCACAAAAAGCCTCTGACCTGTTCAGGCGAACCATAATCCAATCCAAACACCCATGTTGGTCCATTCCGACGCTTACCTTGTCAAATCTTAGGATCTAAGATAAGTGAGGCTATGGTAAGGGAATGAAAACATGTAAGACCAGAACGTTTAGGAAAATCATTCGTTCTATGAACTGGTCTTTCAAAAAAGTGTTAAGAAAAGAAAAATATGCTTAATAAGTTAGGACAGTGAGGGAGGGAGGCCTGCAAAAGCATTTCAACCTGCTAAAATCACACCAAAAGCACAACGCACGACAGTGAGGGAGGGAGGCCTGCAAAAGCATTTCAACCTGCTAAAATCACACCAAAAGCACAACGCACGACAGTGAG
>JAUZSV010379684.1:0-11245 GCA_034780495.1 Parotocinclus cesarpintoi | reverse complement strand
GGGCATGTCTTTTCAATTGCCTCATGGACCACCATGTTTTCTGTTATCTGCTGACCTTGAATAACCTCACCATGAAACATCAGGTACCCGTTACCTATTGACCCCAGATAATCTCGCCATGAACCACCAGGCGTCTTGTTACCTTATAACCTCACTTCACCACACTAAACCACCACAAACCATGCCCCACACAACCATGCAACACTACAAAGTAAGCAGACCTTCGCAAACCAAGTGGTAATGATACAAACCAGTGGTTAATCAAAATAAAAAATCAGTCACAACCCCAAAAGATATCCAACATGAAGAACTTTCAGAGGCTCAGTGCCTTCCATAACCTAACCACCGCCACAAACCAAGCACCTTTAGGGACAAAGGACTTCTTCAAACCAAACACGTACGTAAACTAATCATTAGTTCAGTTTTCAGTTTCAATACTTTATTCCTTGATAGAGGAATCGGAATCCTATTGCTCAAGAAAGCCACCAACAAAGCGACTCCACAATCCAATCTTAAATATTTAACAGTTGCCAATGATCTCCTCCACTTTGGTAAGGGATAGGAATCAAAAGACAGCATGGATACATAATATCGAAAAACTCAAGACTATCTATAAAGAATCATCCCATTTGGCTTACTTTAAATTAATTCACAAGTTACGTTAGTCTCTGCTCAAATAATTCTCTCTTAGACAGTCCGTTCAAAGAAAACGAATTACCAACAATATCTCAAGGGGAACTGTAATTAAATATTGCCCTTTTACGATGATTAACATCTGTCGTCTTGAACTGTGAGAGGATCGGTGACGGTTCCTCCATAGTTTAAAACAAAGAGCATCAACTCCTTTACACAGAGCCAAACGGGAAGGGGCCCCGCTACAGGGGAGGGGAGGAGGCAAGGCCGCCGACTTCAGGGATTTTTATTGTGGCTAACGCTAAACCATTTCATTCAGCTTAGGCAGGGGCCGCCCAAGAGCGGTGCCCCCGCTGTCGCCCCCCCTTATTCGTTCCTGGGCAGGGGCCCCGTTGCAATGGAAGGGAGGCGGCAGGGTCGGCCAGCTTCAGGGATTTTTGGGCTAAAAGACACCCTGGAATTTTTGGTGGTTTTCCGAGGTGACTAGATTTTCTTGAAAACTTCAGTATAGGGATTATTTTACATGCTGACTACGAAATTGGGTTTGAAATACAGTTCACGGGTCATAAAGGCCTGTAATTGATGATTACATTTTAAAAAGATCGTGTCATTAATTCGGTTCGTATTACTCGGGTATATCTCTATCTCTGCCAAGGGAAGAATTATTAGCTATTTTCCATGACTACTTCAAGTATAAAAGTTTCGTCACGTTATATTATAATTTTAAAAGAAATCCTTTATGATGGTTAATTTTTTTAGTATGTTTCCGAGGTGACTATTTTTAATGCTGAATGCGAATGGGATTGAAATACTGTTAAGGAATCATTAAGGCCTGTAATCAATTGTTATATTTTAAATAGATTGTGCCATTTATTCAGTTCGTATTTATCGGGTATATACAGGGTTGGAGTGATTGTAATTGTAATTCAATGGAAATTTTATTGATTACAGAAATATTGTATTTCTAATTTCATTGAAAATATAACTGAAGTAATTGTCATTGTATATGAAGAAGTATGAACGTATAAATTTCCTTGAGATGAAAGGGACCATATTCATTTGAAAAACTTTGCACTAGTGACAGCAGGGGATTTTGAAATATTCATTAACCTTGTAGGACCCAGAAATGTGATGTATAGATGACTAAGACGAGCCAATGCGGTCAAAGATTGTTTGACTGTAAATCAACGCGTTTTAGCCTCAGGGGACTCTTATTAAAGCTCGCATTATTTATTCAATGTAGCCACACAACGTACTGGTGTGATTTTTGCAGAAACATGCAATGCTTTGATTGGAGCAAGCATTGAAGGGTTACATAAAGGTAATAATTTAAGGATTATATTCAACTATATGTAAATACTACACGTGTTATAAAGTTACAGGCTACAATAACATTATGTGAGGGGGAAGTGTTCAAGTCCGGGAAGACATTATGGTAGGTGATGTAAATTATGGTAGGTAATGTGAATTATGGTAGGTGATGTAAATTATGCTAGGCGTCCATTTATACCACGATACACGAGTTATATCACATGACTATTTTCCTTTTGTCTTTAGTTTATAAAGACTGAAAAAGATACAAGAGACCTTGAGGATTGACTCGTCTCGCAAAATTAGAGTTTAATATGTAGACGACGTCAAACTTCGACATGTTTCAGGGCTTTGACTAACCATGGCTTGTGCTTGAATAATGAAACAATCTTTGGGAAAGCGTTGCTATAAAAATCACTATCCTTCAGTGGTACTGATAGTTATTACGTGGCACAAAAACACTAAAAATTCAACGACTTATTGTTTGGCTGAGTTCTTAAGAGATATGACCAGAGTCGCACAAGCGTAATCTGACATCGTGAGGTCCTTCAGGTTTCATAACAAAGTCTCAGAATTTCATTGCCAGCGTGGCGCTCGTTCGAGAGATTCTACCGGACAGTGGTGAAGTGTGACGAAGGTGGCAAAGTGGTGTTATAGCAAAGTAACTGGAGAGAGAAGAGGTGAGTGAAGGGTGGCAGAGAGACTGCGGATTGTACATTGATGATAAAAAGGAGGGGAATTAGATACTAGATTGTTTAATCATTGGTAAGTTGCCTGGTATGGGGTGAAATTCGCTGCGTCTATTACTGTCTGTATTGTCATACATGATTTTACAGATCAAAATGAAGACTTAGCTGCATTAGGAAAGGAGGTATACGTAGGAGGTATTGTAGAAATGTAGGTTCATGTTTGTATGTCGTTTAGATTATGACAATGTAACTGTTATGACCACGAACTATCGAGAGCTAGTTAGCCTGTCGTCGGAAGGTGCGAGTTCGGCTTTGGCTTGTACGTACTTTATTACGTATTTTGTGGTTTTCTGTGGAACGATGACCGATGAATTTTTATTATAGCCGCTATTTTACTCTCAACAGACTTGTATTTCCTTTGTACCTGTGGGGAATAAGGCTTTTAATCTATTGACTTGTCAAAGGAAGCCAAGGTTTGGGGGATCAGGAAAATGTTGGACTTAAGAGGTGTGGAAGAGGCAAACCGATAGTTTACAGGAGGCCTTGATCTTGGGAGCTTGCCGCATTGTTATTACCAACGATGAATTTGTTCGAAATATCTTGGAAGACTTTTAGATTAGATCACAGCTGTAATTTTAACTTTGCAGTTTCATGATATAGGAGGAATTCGTAACAAGAGAATCAACCTAGTATCCATAATTGGTTTGAAGTTTTCTTTTTCTTTGAGTTCTTTTCATAAAAAACGAGTTTATGGAAGTAATTTCTCACGAGTATAAAAGTTTGGATCGTATACAGACGCTCAGACATCTTGTACGAGTGAGCAGGCGTTAGAAACGAAGGTGATTTCAAAGTTTACGACCGACAACAAATTTTAGGTGAGCAATATGCTTTCTGTTGCTGTTTGATGGGATTCGAACGATTCTGACCCTCATTTCTCTTGGAGTCACTCGTAGGGAAGAGGCAGAAATGAATGCTTTGTGGCGGAAACTAAGGAAAATCGTCCGATTCACATCAAAAAACGTCTTGAAAACAAATCGCTGAGCCTTGGTTTTACGGTATACGCCCTAATGAACCTAACATAAGGGATGAGTGATTCTACCCGGGGGCTCTGCGTCTATTTCTCCAATGTGCTTAAGCATCCCCTAGTCGTGGGCTCCGCCGCCTGTTACTCCACCAGAAACTTATCACGTTATCTTAATCAGAGTTGGAAGTGCGGGTTCCAAGAGGGACCAAGTTGCGGGTCGTCAGGGAGATTGCGTGGCTAATCCAATGTCTCCCAGGTTCTTTGGGTGAATTTGTAGTTTCCGTCAAGTAGCAACTTTCAAGGGACTCCTCTTCCTTCAAGCTGATTCAGATTTCGAGCTCCCGACTCTCCTGGCAACTTAACGAGCGATTGTTGGCTAAATCAAGCGGGTGTTGAGTAATCGCGAAGTCACGTGACAAGTAAATTCACGTGACCACCACCCCTGCGCGTGCGCGGCGGTAAACAGACGCGATGCCACACACAAATCCTAACGTCTACTGCGGAGAATGTATGCTCCCGCGTGATTGATTTTTATTACGAATTTAAAGTCCATAATACTCATTTGCGAGCTAAGTGACATATATATCAAAGTACTATTCAAAAACTAGATCCAACGATCGCATATTACAAATTTTCTACCTTTTGTGGGGCGTTCAGTATAGAATTACCGAAAAATACATAAAGTCTGTTATTGTTGCTACATCGCTAAGTCTTTCCTTTCCACTGGAGAATATTTAGGCGCTGTGTAGAGAGTGTCTTACACCACAGGGACACGACATGATGTGGAAAGTGAAGGCCACAGCGTATGATGAGGACGGGGAAGAGCCAAGGAATGGTGGTCTGTGGAGATCGGCTGCGGATGGTGGATGTTAGTTTCCTTTCGTTATATATAAGTCAGTGTGTACTTTTGGGCAGATCAGGTCGTTTTTTGTGTGTTCCAATAACTGCTATGGTGAAATTTTTCGCGCCGAGGTTTCGGGTCAGCCAAGAGGTGTACGGGAATGGGAATGCAGTTGGTGTGTGTAGGTCCCGTAGAGAGATACCGGTGTTATATCTGGCTGGTGTGGTACTGATGGATCATCAACAGAGCCATGTAGAGTGAGGATTTGACAGCGAAGTGAGGGTATGCCGGAGTTTTGGGAGAAATTCATATTTAGTTGTATAGCGTAGGAGAATGGCTACTCCCTCATGCTGGGCATCGGGTGATTACTGTGGGGTGAAGCCATTGTGTGTGATTTTACGACGTTTTGTGATCGATGTGTACTTTTCAACAGCACTGTTCTGTCGTTCCCATAGGAGAGTGGCTATTAGGCAGGGAGCACTTCTTGTTGCAATGGAGCACGTTGAACTGTATACCTTTAATCATTTTGATCTTTATGCTCTTTTAAGATAGATAGATTTTTTGAGTCTGATCGATAACATCTTTTTTTTTTAAACCATTTGACTAAGCTTTAATTTGATTTGACGTTTTCATTGTTTCAGGGTAAGTTTTTCTAGTCATGTGATGTGTTTGGGGTGAGATAGAGGAGGAGCCTAGTCCAAAAAAATCATAAGATCGTGGAAGGCGAGTCATTGAGGGAGCTGGTGGGTTTCAGTATCAGTCAGGATTCAAGCCTTCGTCAGAACGGTAGGTTTCAGTGTGGGAGATGGGAAGACTTGCCCACTGGTGTGAGGGTGGGAGTGAATTCAGAAGGCGAGAGGGTTGGCGGAGTTGTTATTGTCAGCTGTCGAGAGCGAGGAGCTGTGACGTAAGGTCCGCTCGGTTGCATTTTTTTGTGAAGGTGAATAGCTTGAGGGTTTTGGCTCTAGTGACGATGTGTTTTATACCAAACATTGATATCTCTTTTAACTTTCATAAGTATATGAAAAGATGGGGTGAATTATTGCCACAAGCAGCGTTATTACTATGCAACAAATACACGTCTCGTTGATATATACTAGTAGGAGAAAGTGTCGTACAAACTGGAGTTTTTTTTCCTTGGTGATTCTTTTATTTCTAAACATTAACAATTGAGTCATTGATACATTGTCTGCTCCTTAATCAAGCATGAAACTAAATGACTAGAAAGTATTTCATCATTGTTTTCAACCAAAGTAATCTTCTATTTCTGTTGATACATGGCATACTATGTTAATTTCTTTTAACGTTCTCGAAGTTATGTTTCCCATTATATCAGAGTATATCAGATGTATATATGAAAATGGAAAATTTCAAGGGTATGTATGGCATGAAATTAATAACAAGTAGTAAGTACCGTTACCAATTACGCGCTGTCAATTCCGCTGCTGACTTGGCCAACATGCTGCTCAACCTCGCGTTCATGGTAGGTTTTGAGGTGATGGTTGCGGTGCTGATTCCAAAGCTGACCTAGGCTCTTTATTCTTGCCTTGGTGTTTGATTTCTGCCTCAATGCACCGGGGCAAATGTCATTCATCGCCTCTCCGGGTGACTAACATAAGTCTACGTCCACCTGCGAAATACGGCGTGCATCAGCAGTCGTAAAAAAATCTCGTAAACAGCTGTTCTTGTCCTCGTGTCTTCGTCCTCGCTAGGTTATCTTTGTTCCTGATGTTGAAGTTATTTCTCGTATTTTTTCGTCTTTGGTGTGTTCCAGTTATTTGCTCATAGTCGTCTGAAAATTGGTTGGGAAAAGTACTGATGGGTTCAGGACGTCTATAAAGCTATATTTTATATCGGGGTCGATTATCAGGTAGTTTTATTGCTTTCGCTGAATCCTAGTGCCTTGTTTTTGAAAATATTGATCTCCTAACGTAAGTGTAGTGGTAATGGGTGTAGTCAATAGTGATTTCGGAGGATAACTGGCCGAAATCGATTTTGGCTGAAGGTTGAAATTCTTTGTATGCTTTTGCAAGGTATTGTAGAACCATTGCCTCGGTGTCAGAATGAAGTTAGTTTTCCATGACGTATGATTTAAATATATTCTTCCATTGAGATATGTAAGGTAATCTGTCATATCTGAGTAGATTTTCAGGTAGTATTATTAATCTTGCATTAAAGAAGGGTTTGCTTTTGAACCCGAGGTTTGTCTTTCAATGGTTCCTCACACACCCTCATATTGTTTTGAGGTTTGTCTCTCAATGGCTCCTCACACAACCTCCTTGTTTTGAGGTTTGTCTCTCGATCGTTCCTCACACGCCCTCAAATTTTTTTGAGGTTTTTCTCTCAATGGTTCCTCAGACGCATTCATATTGTTTTGAAGTTTGTCTCTCAATGGCTCCTCACACGACTTCATATTTTTTTGAGGTTTGTCCTTCAATGCTTCCTCATACCTTATTGTTTTGAGGTTTGTCTGTCAATGGTTCCTCACTCGCCCTCATATTGTTTTGAGGTTTCTCTCTCAATGGTTCCTCACACACCCTCATTGTTTTGAGGTTTCTCTCCTATTGATTGTTCACACACACACTCATTGTTTTTGAGGTTTGTCTTTCAATATTTTCTCACACGCCGTCAAATTGTTTTGAGGTTTATATATCAATGGTTCCTCAGAGGCACTCATATTGTTTTGATGTCTGTCTCTCAATGGTTCCTCACACGCCCTCAAATTGTTTTGCGGTTTGTCTCTCAATGGTTCCTCACTCACCCTCATATTAATCTGAGGTTTGTCTCTCAATTGTTCCTCACACGTCCTCATATTGTTTTGAGGTTTCTCTATCAATGGCTCCTCACACGCACTCATATTGTGGTGAAGTTTTCTTCTCGATGGTTCCTCACACGCCCTCATATTGTTTTGAGGTTTCTCTCTAAATGGTTCCTCGCACGCCCTCAAATTATTTTGAAGTTTATCTCTCGATGGTACCTCACACGCCTTCATATTGTTTTGAGGTTTGTCTCTCAGTGGTTCCTCACACGCCCTCATATTGTTTTGTTGTTTGTCTCTCAATGGTTCCTCACATGCCCTCAAATTGTTTTGAGGTTTGTCTCTCAATGGTTCTTCAGTGGCACTCATTGTTTTGAGGTGTGTGTCTCAATGCTTCCTCACACGCCCTCATACTGTTTTGAGGTTTCTCTCTCAATGTTTCCTCATACGCCCTCCTACTATTTTGAGGTTTGTTTCTCAATGGCTCCTCACACGCACTCATATTGTTTTGAGGTTTGTCTTTCAATGGCTCCTCACACACCCTCATACTTTCTTGAGGTTTGTCTCTCAATGGTTCCTCACACACCCTCATTGTTTTGAGGTTTATCTCTCGATTGCTCCTCGCACAACCTGATACTGTTTTGAGGTTTGTCTTTCGATCTTTCCTCACACGCCCTCAAATTTTTTGAGGTTTTTCTCTCGATGGTTCCTCAGACGCATTCATATTGTTTTGAGGTTTGTCTCTCAATGGCTCCTCACACGACCTCATATTTTTTTGAGGTTTGTCCTTCAATGCTTCCTCATACGATCTCATATGGGTTTGAGGTTTTTCTGTCAATGGTTCGTCACACATCCTCATCTTGTTTTGAGGTTTGTCTCTCAATGGTTCCTCACACACCCTCATATTGTTTTGAGGTTTCTCTCAATGGTTCTTCACACACCCTCATATTGTTTTGAGGTTTGTCTCTCAACGGCTTTTCACACACCCTCATATTGTTTTGAGGTTTGTCTCTCAACGGCTTTTCACACAAACTCATATTATTTTGAGGTGTCTTTCTCAGTTGTTCCTCACACACCTTCATATTGTTTTGAGGTTTGTCTTTCAATGGCTCCTCACACGACCTCATATTTTTTTGAGGTTTGTCCTCCAATGCTTCCTCATACGATCTCATATTGTTTTGAGGGTTTTCTGTCAATGGTTACTCACTCGCCCTCATATTGTTTTCAGGTTTGTGTCTCAATGGCTCCTCACACCTCCTCATATTGTTTTGAGGTTTGTGTCTCAATGGTTCTTCACACACCCTCATATTTTTTTGAGGTTTTTCTCTCAATGGTTTCTCACACGCCCTTATATTATCAGGTGTCTCTCAATTTTTCTTCACACACCCTCATATTGTTTTGAGGTTTCTCTTTCAATGGCTCTTCACACACCCTCGTATTGTTTTGAGGTTTGTCTTTCAATGGCTCCTCATAAGCCCTCATGTTGTTTTGAGGTTTCTCTCTCAGTGGTTCCTCTCACGACCTCATATTGTTTTGAGGTTTTTCTCTCAATGATACCTCACACACCCTCATATTGTTTTGAGGTTTGTCTCTCAATTGTTCCTCACATGCCCTAATATTGTTTTGAGGTTTGTCTCTCAATGGTTCCTCACACGCCTTGAAATTGTTTTGAGGTTTATTTCTTAATGATTCCTCAGACGCACTCATATTGTTTTAAGGTTTGTCTGTCAGTGGGGTCTGACACGCCCAAAATTGTTTTGAGGCTTTTCTCTAAATGGTCATTCACACAGCCTCATATTGTTTTGAGGTGTCTTTCTCAATGGTTCCTCACACGCCCTCATATTGTTTTGAGTTTTTATCACAATGGATCCTCACACGCCCTCATATTGTTTTAAGGGTTCTCTCTAAATGGTTCCTCGCACGCCCTCAAATTGTTTTGAGGTTTATCTCTCGATGGTTCCTTACACGCCTTCATATTGTTTTGAGGTTTGTCTCTCAATGGTTCCTCACACGCCTTCATATTGTTTTGTTGTTTATGTCTCAATGGTTTCTCAGATGCCCTCAAATTGTTTTAAGGTTTGTCTCTCAATGGTTCCTCACACGCCCTCATACTGTTTGAGGTTTGTCTCTCGATGGCTCCTCGCACAACCTCCTATTGTTTTGAGGTTTGTCTCTCGCTCGTTCCTCACACGCCCTCAAATTTTTTTGAGGTTTTTCTCTCAATGGTTCATCACACGCCCTCCTATTATTTTGAGGTTATTGTCTCAATGGTTCCTCACACACCCTCATATTGTTTTCAAGTTTGTCTATCAATGGGTCCTCACACGCCCTCATATTGTTTTGAGGTTTGTCCTATAATGCTTCCTCATACGATATCATATTGTTTTGAGGTTTGTGTGTCAATGGTTCCTCACTCGCCTTCATATTGTTTTGCGGGTTTCTTTCTGAATTGTTTCTCACACATCCTCATCTTGTTTTGAGGTTTGTCTCTCAATGGTTCCTCACACACCCTCATATTTTTTTGAGGTTTTTGTCTCAATAGCTGCTCACACGATCTCATATTTTTTGAGGTTTTTCCTTCAATGCTTCCTCATACGATCTCATATTGTTTTGAGTTTTTTTGTCAATGGTTCCACACTCGCCCTCATATTGTTTTGAGTTTTGTGTCTCAATGGCTCCTCACACCTCCTCATATTGTTTTGAGGGTTGTGTTTCAATGGTTCTTCACACACCCTCATATTTTTTTGAGGTTTGTCTCTCAATGGCTTCTCACACACCCTCATATTCTTTTGAGATTTTTCTCTCAGTGGCTCTTCACACACCATTGTATTGTTTTGCGGTTTGTCTTTCAATGGCTCCTCGCAAGCCCTCATTTTGGTTTGAAGTTTCTCTCTCAATGGTTCCTCTCACGATCTCATATTTTTTGAGGTTTGTCTCTCAATGGCTCCTCACACGCACTCATGTTGTTTTGAGGTTTTCCTCTCAATGGTTCCTTACACGCCGTCATATTGTTTTGAGGTTTTATCACAATGGATCCTTACACGCCCTCATATTGTTTTGAGGTTTGTCTTTAAATGGTTCCTCGCACGTCCTCAAATCTTTTTGAGGTTCATCCCTCGATCGTTCCTCACACGCCTTCATATTATTTTGAGGTTTGTCTCTCAATGGTTCCTCACACTCCCTCATATTGTTTTGTTGTATGTCTCTCAATGGTTCCTCACATGCCCTGAAATTCTTTTGAGGTTTGTTTCTCAATGGTTCTTCAGTGGCACTCATTGTTTTGAGGTGTGTGTCTCAATGGTTCCTCACACACCCTCATACTGTTTTGAGGCTTTTCTCTCAATGGTTCCTCACACGCCCTCAGATTCTTTTGAGGTTTATCTCTCAATCGTTCCTCACACGCCCTCCTATTATTTTGAGGTTAGTGTCTCAATGGTTCCTCACACACACACTCATATTGTTTTGAGGTTTGTCTTTCAGTGGCTCCTCACCCTCATACTTTTTTGAGGTTTGTCTCTCAATGGTTCCTCACACACCCTCATATTGTTTTGAGATTTGTCTCTTGATGGCTCCTCGCACAACCTCATATTGTTTTGAGGTTTGTCTCTCGATAGTTCCTCACAAGCCCTCAAATTGTTTTCAGGTTTTTCTCTCGATCGTTCCTCAGACGCATTCATATTGCTTTGAGGTTTTTCTCTCAATGGCTCCTCACACGGTCTCATTTTTTTGAGGTTTGTCCTTCAATGCTTCCTCATACGATCTCAAATTGTTTTGAGGTTTGTCTGTCAGTCATTCCTCACACACCCTAATATTGTTTTGAGGTTTCTCTCTCAATGGTTCCTCATAGATCCTCATCTTGTTTTGAGGTTTGTCTCTCAATGGTTCCTCACACACCCTCATATTGTTTTGAGATTTCTCTCAATGGTTCTTCACACACCCTCATATTGTTTTGAGGTTTGTCTCTCAACGGCTTTTCACACACCCTCATA
>JAUZSV010379574.1:0-11246 GCA_034780495.1 Parotocinclus cesarpintoi | reverse complement strand
ACATTCAGTTCCTCTGTCACATTCATCTGTTTCAAATGACTAATCTTCCATGTTGTGTGTACTACTCTCTATCAATACAGTTTTGGTTTCTGTAACAGTAGATTACTGTATTGTATATTGTTATTTTTGTAAATTTGCCATGTACATTTCGCAAAATGTGGTGTGGTTGTTAAACTGTGCATGCCTGTACTTGAACAAGAATATGGACTGAACTGTTTATACAGAAGCACTGTATAAGCAATTTATAAGAAAATCCAGAGGCTCAGGTCTTTCACTGTTAGACTATATTGGCTCAGTGTTCAAGTGACAATTAACCAGAAGGTCCAGGGTGCATATCCTCCAGGCTGCCACTGTTGGGTTCTTGAGCTAAGTCATTAACATAAAATTGCTTTGATTTTAAGATTGCATCAGTATTAAGTCCCTCTGGACAAGGTCATCTGCTAAATGAATAAATGTAAAAGAATTTTGGGGCTCTTCTATCAGTCTGTTGTGACCACTGTACTCTTCTATATGGTGGCCTGCTGGGGACAACTTCACATCACTAGACTGATCAGAAAGGCAATTACTACCATTCTGAGCAATTCTATTCCCTCCACGGCATGATAGCCAAGCGTTCATTTAGTTGCAATTGTATCCAACTAAGGTGCGAAAATAAGTTTTCATAAACCACCCCACAGCATGCAATCCTTTATTCTAACCTTCACAATGGACAATAGAGCAGAATATGCACAACTATTCAAAGAAAGAAATGATCCCTATTACATACATTTGCACAACCACTGCTGCACATGTCAATGTACTTTACACCTAATTTAAGCATAAACTCTTACACTAACCCCACATCTAAATATATGTATTTAGTATACAAAACTGTAAAATACAGAAATGCTTTAAAATTGCCCAATCCTGGCCCAGTTGCATTTGTTGCATGCAGGGCAAATAATTTTGTTTTCTGTACAAATAACTGTCACAAACCTCTTTAAAAAACATTTAAGTATGCAGTACTCACGTCCATTTGTTATGTCCTGTGTAGCGATGATGAAGCCAAAGCCCTCTCCGGGCCTCCTCCTCAGCTCCACTTCAAGTGACTTGGAAGTTGTCAGTCCTCTCCCTTCAGGCTGTGTTTTGGATACAGCTCCTAAGTTGTTAGATGGCAAATGAGGACCTTGCACAGTCCTGTCCTCAATAACCATCCAGTCCCGTGGTTCCATGGTCAGGGTGACAGGGACTGAGTCCAAGAAGCTGGTGCTCTGGACCAGATTAGGGGATTCGGTGGAGGGCGACTGGGGGGAATAGGTGATGGGACCGTCAGAGGAAGGAGAGGTCAGATCAGGAGGGCCCTGGAATGGAGGGGCACTGTTGTGGGAGTTTGGAAAGGCAGGTGAAGATATGGTTCCTATAAAGAGAATGAGAAAGGTAGAAAAGAGTTTATTACAGTATACACCGACATCCACTGTATGAACCATTTCATGTCCTCAGTAACAAACAATATGTATTTACACACACTCGACTACTGTTATGCCTACATGCACCTTTCACAGTCATGCAATTATCCATAATATAATATACGTTTTTTAAATGTCTTTGATAAGGGCATGGTTTGGATCACGATATCTCTACTAAATTTTTAACACATGCAAGGTGTTTCATGATTTTCTAAAACCTTTACAAGTATGGAAATTGAAATTTTGAATCTGAATTTTCCGAGATTTACAGGAATGTGTGGATAATAATATACAAACACCTAATGTCCCAAAAAATTTCACCTGGTCTGCAAAAATATTAAATTAGGTGGCACATCAAATAGACGACCACATGTTACCAGAGAACTAGTATCTCTGACACTGTCCAGAGCTGAGGTTGATGGTACTAGACGGACTGTGTATTTCAGAAACTGATGATCTACGTGGATATTCACAAACAGCCTTTTTCACACATTGGTTCACTGATGTCATGTAATTTATCACATAATACCAAATCAGTGAAAAAATATAATTAGCAAAAATACACAAAACGGAAGGATTTTCTCTGCTATACAACTAGTAATTTTTACTTGAAACTAGTACAGTACTGCAACAGTATTTTTAGATCAATGGACATTTAAGATGTATGTGAATTTGTTCCACTATTTATATACAACAGAAGATTGTTACAGCTGCTGTGTCTGCAAAAACCTTTCTTCATAACTCCACTAAAGTAAAAATGAAAGTAGAAGGCTTTACACAGCTTTCAAACTTGTGATAATTTAAACAGACTAGGAACCTGATGTGCACAATAGCTAAAGGCTGGCCTGCATTGATTAACCCTGGTATGCCTCGATGCATAGCATTTAAACCTAAAATTAAGTATCACTACGAATGTTAAATGCTTACCTCCTCTGTAAACCAATAATACCACTTCACCTTGTCTAGTGTGCTCCTGCAACACTCTCTGTACCTGTGAGTATAAAAAATACAACATATAATTCCTTAACAATTATTGGCATTCCTGGTAGAGATGAGTAATAGGGGTTAAAATATCTAGTAACAGTAAGCAAAAATCCACCCTTTAACGCACCTGATTCTATGTTTAGTAAACCATATTTGTGTTGATCTGGACATATGTGTGTTCTTGTCCTCATGGAAGCTTAATTGACAACGTGTATTTGTGTATTTGTCTTGACAGCGGCAGACTGATTGCGATTAAAAAAGTCCTGGTATAGCTTGGAGTTCATGATGCCCTATACCCTAACAAAGATCCCCCAACAATCCTAGAACATCACATTCCATACTCTGGAATAATGAAACCAAAAGTGACCAAATTATTTTCAGCATATACATTTTTTTGCCACTTACCATCCTCTGTGTGCATGGGGGCAAAAACTTGGTCCACATCCAGTTATTTATTTTAAATATATTGTGGTGCTTGTCTGTGTGTGTGTGTGTGTGTGTGTGTGTGTGTGTGTGTGTGTGCTAGCGCGATTGCCGGAGTTTTCCAGGCAGCCTGACTGGAAAAGAGAGCGCACAATTTATGAATGAACACTGATGTGTTGTGATTTAATTCTTTTTACATATAATAAAATCAAAGCAAAGTTCAGTAAAAGAAAAAGTTAATTTCAGTGTTGATTGTAAAAAGATATATAAAGAAAAAGTTGAGGTTTTATTTTGTTGTTGATTTTCATGTTTTGAACGAAACCGCATACGTGCCCTCCGTTGTGATTAATAGTAAGAAAGAGAAAAGTTCTGAATCTCACAATGTCAAACATCAAACTATTTCACTCGCACTGCCAGGTCAGATGATAACATGGCTGTCTCTGGAGTTTGGGCTGAGGGGGATGAGGGTGTCCGTGTTGTGGATCATTAGCGTACTAATAAGCATTAAGTGGCTCACAGCAGGGTAGCCTGGGATTGAAAAGCCATGTTCACTGATGAAAAAACTCGTAAGTTTACTCATCTTGTAACTGCAGGACTGCGGTAGACTAGCGGTTAAGGTGGACCTGAATGGGTCTGATAGTCGCTCTGGATAAGGGCATCTGCTAAATGCCGTAAATGTAAATCTTATTTAAATTATAGATTTAAATCGTAGATGGAACTATAAAACACATAATATAGAATAATGGAAATAGTTCAATTAGAGATCATTTCTTATTGTGTTTTGAACTAAATAACTTTCACATATATTTGAAACTACTCTAAATGTATATTATTAATGTTTTCAATGTCATGCAAGTTTTATTCTATTTAGCTCTGTACTATTTCTGGTTTATCTTTATGCTGCTCCAACTGTTTGTGTATAGTTACTTAGGTTGTATTGTGTTATGAACATCTGCCCCTTTAAACTATTCAGTGCCCTTACTATGTCTTAATACCCCTAAGTATGCAAGCAGATGGAAGCAAATAAGAATAAAAAATAGTTTGGCTCACATTACCTGTGCGAAGCTGAGACTTTGCACATCAGCACCATTTATCTTGATGATAGCGTCTCCTGGCTGCAGGGAAGGGCACTGACGCCGGTCCCACACCCTCTTGATCAGTGCCAACTGCCCACTCTGCCCACCTGCTGTCACACTGAAGCCCATGCCCCCTCCCTCGCTTCGCCCCACAGCCACAGGCACCAGCTCACCCCCTGCACCAGCCCCAGGCGATCCCAAGATGCCTGGGGCAGGTCGAGGGGGGTTGCTGGCTGGACAGCCTTTGAAGCCACAGGGCGGCAGCTCGGTTGGGGGCAGAAGTGGGCGCTGGGCACCAGGGGCACCAGGTGGTGCGGGTGCAGGACCAACCTCAGGCTGTGGTAAAGGAAGGACACCACTGGACAGGTCACTCTCGGAAGACTTGGGAGTTGAAGCCGGAAGGGTGTTATTGTTGTAGCTGCGGATGAGTGAGGCTCTGAGCAAGAAACATTAGACAGAACACTGAGTATTCAGGAAATAATAAGGACCCAAAATACATTTCACCTGCAGATTTTATATTATGGACCAAAAAGATATTCATTAATTACAATAAAAGACATTTTATTAATACTTTTTGATTTTAAAAAGTATTCCCACATATTGTATTAGGTATTAATTCACACGTCACCCCAATCAGTATAACCCCTTAATAATATGCATTATCTTATATTATATTTTTACACCGGTTTTAACGGTATCACATTTAATTAATATTCGAATCATAACTTAAGGTACAGTGGTAAACCCTTTAGAATTCTCCATAGTGCTGCATAAATATGTCCCAAGAACATCAGATTTTCACCAATCATAAATTTGGATAAAGAAAGCCCAGTCAAACATATGAGACAAAAATGTCATAATGGGTAATTTACAGTATTTACTATACTATCACTGTAACTTTTACTGTCATGATGTTTCACCAGACTTTGATTGATCCCTGTTCTTTAAATACAACACAACGTAACTGTATACCCACAAATACCCACAACTGTATTCCAATTTATTAGAAACACCTAAAGCTAATTTGAGCTTTAAATTAACATCTAATTTTAGAGATTCCCATACTGTTACCACTTCTTTTTTCTCAATAAAGAAATTATCAAGTACAATATTTTTTGTCTAATTTGTTTGAATGGGTTCTCTTTACGTATTGTTAGTACTGATTATGTTGTAGGTCATATTTATGCAGAAATGTAGATAATTCTAAATGTCCACAAACTTTCAAGCACCTCTGTAGACGAATTACATTGCTGTGTGTAGATGTTCTCAGTTAAGTGTGAATTACCTTCGTGTAACGACAGTGCAGACCTCCGTATCACTGTGGCTGGAGTTTAGTCTCTCTGACCTTCCCAATGGAGGATTTGCAGGGACGCTTGTTACCCCTACAGTGCCATCTATTACATTCCCATTGGGAATATGGTAGGAAGGTGGTGGCGCTGCATTGCCATTAGTATCAAGAGGCTCTTTTTGCAAGCGGGGGTAGAAGCCGTTGTGAAGTGAGGTGGTTCGGTTTAGGTTGGTGGGTGGGGCTTGTGCAGAGCCTGGAGCAGGGTCAGAGGGTGAGGACAGAGTAGTTTTGGGTCAGCCATCGGGGTTGTACAGCATTGGGTATCCTCTACGAAGTACCACATCCACACTGTGACCCATAGGCACACCCTTAAGCATTTCCACCACCTCATTATGGGAAATACCTAGCACACATGTATCATTGATGTACACCAGGATATCCGCTAAGGGCATGAGGACATGGAGAGAGAGAAAGCAGAAGAAAGTTTATTATTACTGTGGCATAACTTTTAGGGGTTTCTTTGGCAATGTCAATACTCATAACAATTCTGTCCTCAAAGCGTGAAGTTCTGAAGTTAAACTAACTCCTTGGTAGACATCAACAATAGTAAATATACAAATAATGTCCTGTTGATTACTTTTGTGAACCTCTCTTTACAACATTAACTTTACAAAGAAATTACTTTATGACAGTCCGACTGTCAAAGTGCAGCAATTACTATCAGGACTACATAGGACTACTGGCCAGAAGGTCCATTTACGTCATACAGCCTTACAATCCCAGCAACTGTTGTTTAAGGGTCTTGCTCAAGGACCCAACAGTGGCAGCCTAGCAGAGGTGGGTTTTGAACCCGATGGTCCATAATCCAGTACTAACCCATAAGGCCACTACAGTACCAACAGTTCAAGTCCCAACATTGCCAAGCTGACACTGTTTAAGAGCCCAGAGTTAATCATCAATGTTGCCTACTATAATGTTTGCTTGCTAAATTAATAAATGTAAATGCCAAGTACTACCTAATAATGATATCTTTATGAATTATGAAGAAAAAGATTGTGTGTGCAAGTCATACATATGTGCCATAAGTTTGTTATACAGTCCACGTGAGGCATCAGTACATCAAAGAGGCAGGAGGCTTAAAAGTCCTCATCCTAATCAGGATTAATAGGTCATCAGGTTCAAACTATGAAACCCTTCCAGCCATATCACTGTAATCTTTCTCTCTCTCTCTCTCTCTCTCTCACACACACACATACACACACACGCACACACCTACACACACACACACAGCAGTCAGAAAAGCCAAATATGTTAAATTTGGCGCCACAACGGTATCTGAACACTATACTGTATAGTGCACATGGGGAAAGGGTTTTGCTGTATGCTTTCCTCATTTTATTCTTTACTGTTCTCTTTTTCTATTTCCTGTAGTTATGAGGATTCTGAGGGTGAGATCTGTTAATGTTGAAATGTTAATTGGTGAGAGACAGGGGTAAGCAGTCTGTCTTTTCTGAACTCTTTCACGAAAACAGCTGAATGTATGTTTGTTACAAGAGACTCATATTAGGACAGTAGGATATAGCAACAGACTGGGGTTTATGGTGGAAAAGAGAGCTTTTTCTCAGTCATGGCCCTAATATTTACAATATTACAGTTAATACAGTCTTACAATCCAAGCAGTTGTGGATTAAGTGCCTTAACCACTAGGTCACCACAGTGTAGGTGTGGTAATACTCTTCTCACAGTCCTTAAAGTTTACAGTTATGTAAAAAAAGAAATAGTGCCAGGACTATTACTGATGATTAGAGTTAGGTTTCATGAGCACACTTTTACTTTTATTAATGTATACACACCTAATATGGGGCCTGATCTAGTGGAACTTTTTATCAAATTGAAGCAAATACTGTAGTCTGTCCTTTCTGGGGACATTATTGTAATGGGAGAGGATGAGGATTGTACACTGGACTTTACTATGGACAAAATGGGGAAGAACCACACACCAAGTCTGCAGTTGCTTTATCCAGGATCATGACTGATGTGTGGAGATAAACATTTTCACTAATAAAACAGTACATTTGGGTAAATATTCCTGCTAAAAGAGTCTGTGCTGCCCGATTAAACAGATTTCATGTAGTGGATGGTGCAAGGAATATGCTCAGTCAATCTAGGACTGTTCCCACCTCCTTTTCTGATCATCATTTATGCACTATTAATTTCCAAATTGTTTGTAACGCTCATGCAAATAGCTTATGGTACTTTAATACAAAGCTCATACAGGACACAGGTTTCTAAGAGAAGTTTAAGCTATTTTGGGGACGGTGGGTTGGCTGGAAGGGGGACTTCGATAGTCTTATGCAGTGGTGGAAGATCAGCAAGGTTCAGATAAGGATCTTTTGTCAGAGCTTTACATCTTTTTCTACAGGTAAGCTGAAGTTTGCTATCCAAAGGTAAGAGCATGATATTGAAAGGATTCATAACCTCAGGATAAATCAGAAAATCCCTGGTATGCAGACAGCTTTGATTACAAAGCAGCAGGAATTAGGAAGCCTTCCAAATGAAAAGGCAAAAACAGCATTAGTTCAGAATATTTATGCCCCCACTTCTTACCTATTCAGTTTGGAAAAGTTCACTGCTGACCTGAAGCCTATGACAGCTTTGCGAAAGGAGGATGGCTCAGTTACCACAAACCCCACTGAAATGTCAAGGCCGGCTGTACATTTTTACTCTGCCCTGTTTACAGCTGGAGGCATAGATAAACATTGTTCAGAGGAGCTATTAGCGGGGCTTCCACAGTTGGCTCAAAGACAGGTTAAGTCGCTGGATGCCGCCTTGTTCTTTGAGGAGGGTACTGAAGCTTCTTATCAACTGAAGTCTGGACAAGTACCTGGCTATGATGCTCTACCCATGGGCTTTTAAAACTTTTTTGGGAATATTTTTAGCGTTGTGGAGGGCAGCTTCGAGGCCAAACAACTTACGAAAAGCTGCCAGTGAGTGGGGATATTTGCATGCTCAAAAACTGGCAGCCCATGCACTTTTGCACAGACTATAAAACCTTGTCACACTTTAATATCAAAGATACGCTGTATTGGACTCAAAGAGGTCCTTGACACTATTATATCTATTTATGATAACTTGTTTCTCATTAGGGATATGTTGGATCACTAGATCTTTTATCACTAGATCAAGAGAAAGCTTTCAATCAGGTTGATCATCACTATTTGTTTGGCACTTTTAAGGCTTTTGGTTTTGAGGGCAGTTTTGTATCTTGGGTATGGTTATTATATAATAGTGCTTTATGTATGATTAGGGTGGGGGAAGGTCTAAGCCATCCAGTGAAAATTAGCGGAGCCATTAGAAAGGGCTGCCCACTGTCAGGACAGCTTTACTCTATCGGAGTTGAGCCTTTTGTCTGTTGAGGCAAATGCTACTAGGTTTGGAAGTTGGGGATAAATTAATACTGTTGTTTGCCTATGCTGATGACATTACAGTCGTAAATAGACATGACACAAATGTCAAGTCCATAAAGGACTCTCTAAGAGTATATTAAGAGGTACCATCTGCAAAGTTGAACTGGAATGAGACAGAGCTTTATGGTTTGCATCTTTCAGAGACGGGTCTTTATCACCAGTGGGGTAGATCGGGTCTGATGTTTTTATGGGTATGGTTAGAGAAAGAGGAAGTAAAGGCACAGAACTGGGAGGATATATATATAGAGGACGTAGTCTCAACTCAACTCACCAGGGGACCTGTTCAATGTCCTGCTCAGAGGACTCTGGCTGACAACTTCTGGAAAGGCCATCACTGGCTGAGGGCTGCAGTGCTCTATCTCTCTGTACAGAAGGGTGGACAGGGGCTCATCGATATTAGCTCCTGAGTCGCAGTCTTATGCTTGCAGGCAGTGCAGCGGCTGCTGTATCACCCACACCACGCCTGAATGGATAATTTTACTCCACAGCCCTGGAAGCGTGGCAGCTTTTCTCCTTTTCAAGGGATGGCTGCACATTTTCATCAGGGTGGAGCCTCGAAAAACCCTTGCTTTTTAACCTGTGCTCCCTGCATGTTCCCGTGTTTCAGGTGCGGTAAGGTCCAGCTTTCTGAAAGCTGGCATCAGCAAGGTTCGTCATCTGAGGAGGGGTATAGAGTGGATAAGGGTGGAACAGCTGGTTGACATAATTGGTCTCAGGTTAGTGAGCTTGGAGGAACACCTCATAAACCATCTGAGAACTGATTTATCGTGTCAGTTCTGGAATATCTAGATGTAACACCAGTGGAGTTATGTTCCTTTTTCACAGCTGTTAATCAACATGGAATACGAGGACAGGACACGTTGTCAGGGGAAGCTCAGTGGACTGGGCAAATTGACATTTAATTTTGCCTGTACTAAAGTAATACATTTCCAATCTTTAATGGATTTAGGAGAAACAAAATGGACTGAGATTAGTCGGGGTCAACTCGTCCCTGAAGGCAGTTGGCAGGCTTTGTATAAGAGACCCATTGAGAAGAGAGCGGGAGACCTCCAGTGGAGGATCACACATGGGATTCTAGCCACAAACATGCACGTGGCACGTCTTGATCCTCCAGTTGAGGAGGGGTGTCCATTTTGTGGGGTTTTCGAGACACTTGAGACATTGTACCCCATTTTAAATCTAGTAAAACATAAGTGCTTGGAAATCGTAGGGTTTTTTGATCAGCTCTTAATTTTTTTGTATGGGGTTGCAAAATTGTTAGTTTGGTGCAGCAGGAAAAACAGGATCAGTTGCAGGAACAGCTTATTACACTCTAATCGAGTATGTGGCAATATTTTTGCAATGTGGGGGGCTGGGGGATATATTTGTGAACCTGATGAACAGGGTGGCTTTGTAGTAACTTGTTAGCAAGAGTTTTATTGTCTAGCTTGTTTATTATGGTTTAGGAAATGTTGTTTGATTATGTTAAATAAAAGGGTTTAAAGAAGTCTCTCATCCTCTCTTTCTCACCTTCCCTCTGTGTAAGGCAAGACAGGGAGTAATCTGATTTGTCTGAGAGACCATACATTAAACATCATAATAAAAGCAATTGTAACTAATTATGAAGTACACTTCCCATGGTAATGTCACATAGTTTTTTTGTTGTTGTTGTTTATTTTATGCCGCAACAGCTTACAACAGGAGCAGGGTCACATCACTACTAGTCAGACACATGCTGAGCCAAATTACAGTGACCAGTTTACCTAATGGATGTGTTTGAAATGTGGGAGGACACTGAAGTACCCAACGTGAACATGGGGAGAACATGTATACTCCACACAGGGATCCCTGAAATGGGTTGGGATGTAGCCAGGAAACCACTGACTTGTCCTTGAAAACACTGTTTGACTAAAAACAAGAGTGCTGTTAACATAGATTTAACTCAGAAGGAAAAAAGTCACCACATAAGGTAAATAAGATTGTAGCTGTGTGTATCAAATTTCCTTATTATAAAACACATTCACCAGCTTTCCAAAACCTGGCAAGAACTGGGTTGGGCCCCTGTTTGCCTTCAGAACTACCTTAGTTCTTCATGGCATATATTCAACAAGGTGCTGGAAACATTACTTAGAGATTGTGCTCCATATTGACATGATAGAATTACTTCAGATATATTAGCTGCACATCCATGATGTGAATGCTTTTTCTTTCTTGCATTTTTGGATTTTGAGAGTTTTCATATGCATTTCAATACGGTCTTCAGTTCACAAATGTGGCAAGCCACTGAACAAGCGACCGCTAGGTGGCACTGCTTTCTCCCATTATGGCTCTTATTGGCAGTCATTTTAGTTAACAGCAACAAGGCAATATATTTGTAAAAGTAATGCAATAAAGCACACGTTAAAACATCCATTATTTCTAATGCCAGTGAACCTGTTTGTTCATTCCATCATTTATTCCTTAATATCATGTAACTTTAACTTTAATTTTAAGCTGGACATCTATTTAATTTATTTATTTATTTGAATAGGGACAATGCACATTAATGAACATCAGTATAAAAACAAATGTAAATATGCCGGAT
>JAUZSV010379465.1:0-11246 GCA_034780495.1 Parotocinclus cesarpintoi | reverse complement strand
CATTCTAGTGCGGAAAATATGTTACACATTTGGCGCGTTGAGTCACGTCACGTGGTTAATATACCGTCACCATTTTACAATACAGTCACCGTATTTAAATACCGTGGTATACCCAAATACCGTCATACCGCCCAAACCTAGTATCAACACCTTTGAGAATGGAGATTGTGAGAACTTCTCACCCAACATCAGTGCCAGACCTCACAAATGGCTTTCAGGATGCATGCTAAACCGTCCCACAGATGCGGTCCCAAATCCTGTTGAAATCCTTCCCAGAAATGTGGAAACTGTTATGGCTGCAAACGGGGACCAACTTCATATTAATGCATATGAATTTACAGTGGGATCTCAGAAAAGCTCCTGTACATGTAATGTTTAGTTGTCCCAGTATGTTTGTCTTTATAGTGTACATTTTTGAATTAGTGTTCAGATAAAATAGAAGCCAAACATTTCAGATTTGTAATTTTAAATACTATGCATTTTTCTTTTTAGAGAGAGGGCGAAGTTAAAAGAACGGGAAGAAGCCTGGATTAAGATTGAGAACCTTGCCAAATCAAACCCACAGGTATGGCTTTGTTTGTAAGAGTACATTGGTTTCCTAAAGCTGAACAATAATGGGGATCTCATCGAATCAGCTTAATGAGTAATTGCTGGCTTTAAACAATAATTGGACTACATGCTACATTAAGTAAATAAAAAATCATCGGAAACTTGCAACAATTAATTTGACATCATCCTTATTGTACTGAAGTACTTAAACAGAGGATCCCCCGGGTTCCAGCCTGCAAGCATTGTAATGTATTATTTATAATGACATTTATGTTGATGGATAATTGCTATTTAAAGCGCTAGACCAACTTAGCACCATGAGGATGTTATGACCACACAACCAAGGCATGATCTGTTGTGAAGTTTTACTCAACTTTATTCATTCAACCTTCTTGCTAACATAATTAGCAAAATCTTCTGTTTTCAAGCATTTCTCCTCTAATCTTTATTCCTTTTGTCTCAAGTTGACCATCATTTAACATCAATTTCTTTTTTGTTTTTTCTTCTTTTTGTTTTATACTAGTTCCTTATGCATGTTGATTCCCCTGGTCTAAATAACCCTGTAGAAATGGAGACTGATGGGCCATTGATAGAAGATATTCAGATGTTAAAAAAGACTGTAGAGGAAGGGGCTATTCAGGTAACGGTAAATTTAAATGAACTTGACTATATGTGGCAAAAAGCCCATATGGAAATTCAGAGTGAATCATATCTAAACAATCTAAGAAGCATTTAACTGTACAATACATTACAGAATGATTTGATAAGCAGAGAGTAGCTATGCTGGTTGGTCTCTGCATTATGTATCCAATTTGTTCAGTTATACAGTATTTCTGAACCAAACGTTGTTGTGAGGTATAGAAATAATTTTTATGGAAAAAGAAATGGACCCATGGGCAATTATCTTGTGTGTGTGATTTCAAATATTTAGATGCATGTTACTAAGATGCTTTCCATATGGGTATCAGTGTTTTCCCCCTTTCCTTAAAAATGAATGCTGTGTCGTCTACTTTCCCCTCCACTACCAGATGGACTTCAACCTCAAGTCTTAGGCCTGGGCAGCGTGACCGTATATATAACATGGCAGTAGAAATGTGGCTTCACTATTGGGGTAGCTTGAACATGTTGGTTGGGATTGGTCAGTACTGCTCGACTGAGAAAGAAAAATTTCTCCAATGAATGCAGAGTACTAAAAAAATAAAGCTTGTCACGTGAGCATGGCTTAGTTTCTAAACTAATCCTACAGTGGAGCCATAGACCATTACTGAAAATGCTTCTTTATTGTTTTTCTTGGATGAATACAATATTTATTAATTACAAATCATCAGAATAACAATACGAGTGAATATTCTGATCAGTCCCATAACCAGTTCTGTACCAGTCACTGTAGCAACACTTGGGGCGCCAGCAGCTACACAAATCCAGATACGCATGAACAGCCCAGTGCTTTGACTAACGTTCAGAATTCAGTTCACTTATATAAGCAGTTTTTGATGTAAACGGTTCATGCTCTGCAGCTCCATGTTTGTTTCCAGTTCCCAACATTTAGCTTGTCTGGTTTTTTTTGTTTTGTTTTTTTTTATAGTTCTTGTGTGATCTGTTTAATGTATTATGTTTTTTTTATTACTTGATAACAGGTCACAGCGCATGTTTTTTGTGTTGTACCATTTATGCCTTGGATTTAGCACGAATGTTTTTATTGCATTCGGTGGCTTACAGTATGAATGATTACTTGCTGGCTTGGTTGGTGTAGCGCAGTTGTAATCAGTGCATTTCTAACATGTACTATATATATCGTAGCGTAGCATACCTTAAACATGCTACAAACCCGACAGTAACTACAACTTTCCCTCACTACATTCCCCAGCATGAATCACTCCTGCCACCTTATGTAATTCACTGAATGATGTATTGAAAGTGAAAATCAAAAATCATGGCTTTACCGTACATTTTGCACTGTTTATTACTCTCGCCATTGGGACAGTGAGAGAGAGAGAGAGAGTATCTTACTTTGTATCACTTGTCTGAGGGAAAATGAATTCCAAATTGCAGTACTCTTTCTGCTGAATGTGTATTGATGTTTATTAGTGGATTCTCATCATAAGTCGGGCTATAGTAAAATGGAAATGCATGTACTTGTTGCAAAACGTTCAAAATCCTTCTCCACAAAGGTCCAAAAGGCATTTTCACTAGTGGTCTCAGTGTTCTTAATTTGAACAGAGCTTATTGGTCTTTTGCTCCCGTTTTACCGTTGATTGAGTTAAGTAAAACTGTAAGTGAAAATTAGGGGAGATTTAATTATGGGATATTTCGTTTTGAACTACCCTCTCAGTATATTTCAGAGATACTATACTAAACTCATTTCTAATATCACCTACTCACCAAGATCCACAAAGAGATAAGAATGGCACCTTCTCTTTTTTTAAGCACAAACCTGTATTATTGGTGTTAATGGACAGAAAGCTGAAAGGCAATGTCAACACAATAGTTGCTCATATTCTTGAGTTTAAGCCTATTTTTATGTGATTATTGTTATATATTTATATATATATATATATATATATATTATATATATATTTTTTGGGGTGGTGTAGGTGCAGAGGGATCAGCGGAAGGAGCGACCACTGGTGAGACGCAATTCTGACCTGCCTCAGGACATGTACACCACGAAAGCCTTGGAGTCACACCGTCGAGCTGAAGACATGCTCACCAGCTATGATGGCCACTAGCCTTCGATTGTCTTTGCTGTCCTGCTTTTCATTCTCTCGTTCGAACCACCTTGGGTCATTTAATTGTAAAACGACGCCCTCGTTTCCCAACTTAAGCATTTTTTACGAGACGTATACAACCAGTGTCAAGTTTTCCCTTCTGACACTACTTTTTTTTTGTGTTGTCAATGCCATTCCATGCAGCACCTGGCTAAATGGGGGTGAGGGCTGCCTGGGGAACCTTTCAGAGTGATCCAATTTCAACATTTTTGGTTGGGTTTGAGGGAACATACCATGTCCAGAGAATGTTTGCAATGAGTGTTCTTTGTTTCTATTCATTGCTTAATCAATTAATTTGGAAAACCCAGGACAGTTGCCAGTGCCAATTCATGAAGCTTTGGCCTGCTCTTCTTGTTTGGTCAACAGATTCTTATCTTGCGTATACATTTTGGTGCCATAAAATACTCTTAACATTTAGATGATTATAGTGGCTTGTTTCTTTTTATTTTTATAACAGACCTCCAGTGGCAGTATAGTCCACACATGGTATGCTAATGGTTCAAACAATGGTACCGCTTTTCTTTCCAGTAACATTCTTTAGACATTTCCAGCAGGTGGTTTTTAGAACGTTTATTTCAAATTGCTATTTGTAGAGTGATCACTTTTTTTTTTTCCTTAAGTAATCCATCAGATCAGCAGGGATTTTGCCTAATTACATGTAACCCATGTAATAGTGCTGCTTTTTGCTCGACATTCCTCATCTCTGATTATTGCACCTTATTGCACCGTCTCTCATCCCGGTATGCCATTCGGTTTTTGTTTGTTATTTACCCAGCTATAGGCGCCTAAAGCAGAGGAAAAATAGGTTGGAGCGTTGATGTCGTCTAAAGAGCATGTTCACTGTGTTTTCTGAAGCCATTGTTCATAAATTGGCTACAGTAAAAATGTCAGTTAAAATTCTATTTTTGGTTCGTGGATCCCCAACTCTACACTTCTCAGTCCGTTTCTCTGTAAATTGCTGTCCTGAATCAAGAGGTCAGTCGTTCCTAACGAGAACTTGAAAGAAACATGTGGCTGCTCCTCTCTTCAGAGACATTCGAGTGCCTTTTTTACTGGTACACAGGAGACGTGTGGTTCATAGATGTGACAGCAAGGATGTGACTGAATTAATGATCTACAAGAGGTTGTGAACCTGGCCTCATTTTAGATGGATACATAAATTCTACTCAACAGTAAACACGGGCACATTTCGTGGAGAAGAATACCCGTTTGAGGTAGACGCATCGATTGTTCCTTAAATCGATTCTCTTTTAGAAGTGACTGAAATTCCACTTAGTTCGTTTTATTTCTACCTAGAAGCTCTTCCTGAAAACTTGAACGCTGTTTAATTATTGTGCGAGTGGCTTTGTGTGTGTGTATATCTCTATCTAGTTTGTATGTGACCACAGCATGCTTACGGTTGTATGTTTGTTCAGTTGTTACTATTTCTTATTCCTTTGTGTACCATTGTTTGAACTTTGCACGCTTTGTTCTTGATTTCTTCGTCTTCTGGTTGTTTTGATTATTGTCCATACAGTAAATACAATAAGACCAACCCTTCACAGACAACATGAAGACACACACAGCTTTCTGCTAAGTATTAATGATGTCAGCCTATGTTTTCACTTTGTGTTACTGTTGTGATTTGCGGTGTTGATGTTGAGACACAAATAGACTTGTATGAAAAAGGAACAGATATTTGTTTTATGTATCTACTGTACTGTTATAAATAATGGATTGTGTCCCAGAATTTTATTTTATCATGTTAAGTGTCCTTTCATAGATTAATTGTACTATACTACATCGTTTAATATTGTACATATTTTCCTTTTTTTTCTGTAGTATTATATATATTTAGATTTATTTGTAAAAATAGTCCTCTGTACAGAATAAAATATACTAGTAACGGCAGAACTTTGGACTGGGCATAAACTTTCTTCAACATTTCAAAAGAATTGGAAACGTTATGATATTTTCTATCGGTTCTAAAAGGAGATAACCTGCGACAAAGTTTGATTTGATTTTCATTCATTGTGAGCCTTTACCCTACTTAAATGGTGTATAACTATATAGAATAAATAAAGAGTCTATGTGGATTTATATTTTAATCTGAAAATCTCAATTGTCTTGTGTTTCCGTTTACATGTAATGATTGTGGAATTCAGATTGTGATTTATTCCTGAGTTCTTTTAAATGATTCCGAAAGTTTTTCTTTTAATAGAAAATCTTGTTCATTTTCCGAATGATTCCCATAAACTGGGTGTACAAAAATAACAATTTAAGCTGGCATGTAATGTATGTTCTTGATACAATTCAACAAGTTTAAATTAGGACAGTGATGAAGTTTATTATTATTTTGGTGGTCTGAATTAAGCCTAGGGCAACAGTGGTAAGGGAAAAACCCCCAAAATGTAGAAGGAAAAAATCTTGGGAGGACCAAAACTCAAAAAGGGACCCATCCTCCTTTGGTGGCCTAGATGGTAATTTAAATAATTAAGTTGTAGCAATAGTAAAAATTAAGTAAATAATAACATTTTAATTAAATAACTAAATAGATTTAAGATTATAAGCCCTCGGTGGGAAGTTGTTGGAGGCACATCGTCTCCTAATAACAAAATGATGGAGGGAGTTACTGCACTCTGGTGGGACTGGTTTCTGTTGATGAAGACCAGTAGAGTGAGTTAGTGTGTGGTGCTGGCACTGGTACCAGAACATCAGCTTGGAGAACGCTGGTTTCAATCAACACAAACCAGTCCCACCATGCCTGGGCCATACCAGAGGAGAGTAACACTCCATCCTTTAGTTGTCAGTGGACAATATGCCTCTGAGGACCTAAAGTGACTCTTGAGTATCGGACTAAATCATTGCTGATATATGTACAAATCCATCATAAGTCTCATACATTCACACACTAGGGACACTTTAGATACGTCAGATAACCTTACTCACATCTTTGGTCTGAGCACCTTGAGAAAACCCACTGGGGGAACATGGAGACAGAAAGGACCCAGGAACTCTCCACGTGGGAATTGAAACCATGACCTTCTATCTGTGAGGTGACAGTGCTACCCACTGTGCCAACCATTCCTCAGAAACATTACTTGTTAAATGTTGTGAATGTGTAAAAATAACTATTCCAGATATTAAATCAAACCGTTTTGTTACAGACGTCATCACAGTAGGGAACTACATAACAACCCTGTCACCTCAAAAACAGATGCGAAGGTTGTGCAACATTACTAACAGTGTATAATACGTGGTGTTATACATGTAGTGTATAATACGTGGTGTTGATTTTCCAAATCATACTATAGGTGGCAGCAAAAGCTTATTTTACTGACTGCAAAATTGTCAGCTTCCTAATGCAGTATATTTGCCTAACAAGACCAAGAAGCTTCTGCTTAGCTTTATTAAAAAACAAACAGACAATCCTACAGACAAAATCAAAAGCTTTTTGATTTCTAACAAAATAAATCACTATTATAAGCAATATGACTCATGGAACTGGTCTATCAGTCATCAGAAAGAACATCAGCAATGAACGAGCATAATGTTTTGACCTATGTTCAAGTTTTATGTGTTAGTTAAACTAATGTGATGTTAAATAAACCAAATAAACAAACAATAAAGACTAAAACAGTTCATAGTTATATCGAACTGTTAGAGCTATTGAAAAGAGTGAATGTGTGTAATAGAAACTGCTCACAAAAATGACCGTATATTTCAAAATGAAATATCCAATAATGTAATAGCCCATAATTTTTGTGAGAAGTGTCATTTTTGAAGCAGGACCAGGTAGCCCAAGCAAGGGGATAACAGCAGGTCAAGGATCTTTCCCGGTGTTAGGCCAGTCTGCAGTAGTACACTGCAATTCGTAGCTTTACTAGAGAAAAATGGTCGGGTTGGTGAGACGAAGGTCAAACCTTATGTCAAAGCCAGATGTAAATAGTGATGACAAAGTGGTAACTCGAGCAGCTGTAGCTATTACAGCATAACTAATGACTGACACTGTGTCTGATTCCCAAACACTTATAGAAAGGCTATTTGGGCCGACAGCGTCTGTACCATCTCAGATGCTTGAGGGACTTCAGACTTTCTATCAAGGTACTGAAGAACTTCTACATCTGCATCACAGAAAGTATCCACACTGGGAACATCACAGCCTGGTTTGGGAACAGCACTGTGGAGGACAGACAGAATCTCAGCCCAGTCCAGGAACATAGTCCATCCCAACCATGGACTGTTCTTTCTTCTGAGGTCAGGTAAGCGTTACCGTGCTCTCAAGACCAAGACAGAGAAAAGGAGGAGGAGTTTCTTTCTGCAGGCTGTTCGGACTCTCAATCGGACAATTACCACACCTGGACCATAAATCACTCCTACCTCTACTACCTCATGGCACCTCATGACATGCTCGTTTAATCGGATCAGCCGTTTATTAGGACCAAAACGATCGCGTCCCGATGTGGTCCCATTAATCGGAATCGACTGTATTTGAAAATGTTATATCAATTACAGAATATTACTACCATAATACTCAGACCTGATCACGGTATAAAATATTCATTATAACATTTTACCATTCCCTTCCCATTTATTCGACTATTGTTTTACAATTTTTTTTATCATACCTTGGTTTGATATCATACCCTGCACACATAATTACATCACCAAATCAATCAAAATGATGTTCTGGGGAATTTGGAATACATTCTGGTATGAGCATGCTGCAATAATAATTTCCCAACATAAGTTTAACAGGAGTTATGTTGTACAACCCCAAATCAGTAAAATGTGGTATGGTATGGAAAAAGCAAAGAAAAAAAATGCAGGGTTTCTTACATTTACTCTGACTTTTATCATTGCAGACAGTATGAACACAAGATCTTATCATGCTTTGTCTGGTCAACTTGATTTCATTTGTTGATAAACATCTATTACTGCATTTCAGTCCCGCAACACATTCCAAAAACCTTGTGAACGGGCAATTTGGAGCTAGTTATGAATTTAAGATATTAAATAATGATGTGATTTCAAACAGGTAATTATAATCATGATTTGGTACACAATCAGTATCCATAAAAGACTGAGTCGCTGAGAAGCAAAGATTGCCAGAGGATCTCCAGTTTGTCACCAAATGTGTGATACAGTTATAGAAATGATTGGAAGGGATTTGTATATGTTCTCCCTCTTGTATATTTCTTCCTCTACAGTGCATACACACTGCTATTAGTTACAGATCCAAAAATGTCAGGGTGTGTCATGGCATAGGGCTGGGTCACTGTCCTCGGCAAATGTCATTTTTAGTTATAGTTAAGTACATTGAGATTTTAAAGCAACATTAATACTTTTAAGATGACATCTTTACCAGGGGATGTCCATACATTTATGAAATCCCTTTTTGCTCTTTCTTTAAGGACCATTGTTTTTAAACGTTTCACACATTTTTTTACCACTGGAGATCCTGAAGATGCCCATCTTTGCTCTTCAAAAAACCCAGCCTTTTGTGAACATTGTTTTTATACCTGACTCAAATGACATCATAAATTTAGTCACAACTCAATTACTTTTTACTTATTCTACCTGATTACTAGCAATAAATTACCATTTACTGTTAAAAATGAAATGATGGAATTTTATTTAAAAAATCAAATTAAGTTGATAACAAATATAAAATATATTGGGCTCATACTGTGCACATTGTTTTTTTTATATTGGCAGTTTCCATAACGTTCCAACTTTTTGTGATTTGGGATTGTAAATGATTATTGAATAATGTATCTGGCAGTGGCTTGTGCGTATTATGTGCTGTTTGTCAAGCGTTTAAATGGTGCACGCTGTTAACCTTCTTCTATCCTGATCCCATTATGTGATTATGGATGAAATGTCCTAATCATGCTTTGGATCCATCTAACCCTTCTGTTCTTAAAGAAGATTCATTGTCTGCATCTGCTGTGTGTATTTATACAGACAGAATAAAGGGCTTTGAGACATTGGAATCAGCTTTTGCCTTGGACAGTATCACATAAGAATAACACACTCTCTCCCAAATCTTTTCTTACTGAATGGTTGGGTCATACAAGACCAGTGGCTTACAAAAGGCAAATTCACATGTACAGATGTTCAATTTGCATTAATTACCTAAAGTTATTTATTATTTAGTGAAAAGTCCTTATACACAATTTACTTTCTTGCTCTTCTTTTATAATTACACTTTTTAGTCTCAATACTGCTGCTGCAGCATCTCCCAGCCTGCCCTTTGTTTCAGAAAGACAAAAAACAATAGAAAGGACATCAAAGCTGAATGCAACTTTGGAATTAAAGACTTTTTGCACATGGCCTGTCATGCTACATGGACCCAGGTGCATGCTTTGGCATGCGATAAGCCCACATGGTCAATTGGGCGCAGTACCAGGAGAAGCATGCTGTCACTAAGAGGTAAAAACAGTTTGTCATAGATCAGCTCAGGGAAGACAGTGTGTTCATTTGTACTTCCCTGGGTATCCCACAGGTTTTTATTTAGGAACACAGTATCCACAAACGGCATAATATAGTATCACTACATATAATGGAAGAACAGTGATTAATGTAGACAGAATACCCTCAGTGTTGTGGGTGCTAAACAGGTAATGCGATTCAACAGTGTGCAGGTATTACTTGTAAAGCCCAAATCAAAAAAAGCTGGAACAGTATGGAAAATGCAAATAAAAATAAACTCTTTTACTGGTTCTTGTACTCTGTTTCTTGTATGTAAAGTTTTATTTAATTGCAGACGGTATAAACCAAAGATTTGTTTGGTTTGTCTGGTCTACTTCATTTCATTCTATTAAACATGATGGGAAAGAAACGATTTAAAGAATCCGGAGGAATTTCAGTGCATAGGGGTAAGGGGAGCAATTCGAAACTAAATATATGTGACTTTGACAATAATAATAATAATAATAATAATAATAATAATAATAATAATAATAATAATAATAAGTCATATATATGTAGTGCCTTTCTAGTACCCAAGGACACTTTACAAGTCATTTTCACACAGAAAAATGTATTAAAAAAAGGAGGGTGGGGGGTAGGAAGTATTGACAGAAGTATTGAGAGAAAAGATGAAGAGCAGAGTCAAAGACATTGAGGAATGGAACTATGTTAAGAACCATCGTTCAGTAATAGCTGGTATCACCACATGGCCAAGGGATTATTTTGGAAATCCTTTGTCAAGCACTACAATACATTCACAACATCACATATAATGTTACTGTGCAAAAAAGGAGCCCCCATGTTAACCGTGTTCAGAAGCAACTTTGGTTGTCTGGGCTCACAGGCAACTAGGAAGGACCATTAGACAGTTGAAATGTGTATTGTGGTCAGATGAATCAATATTCCAGATGTTTTTTGAAGATATTTACACCATGTGCGCCAGACCAAATACCTAATGTACATTTTAGAAGCTGCCTTAAAGACTATTCCAGGGATGTGCATAGATTTATTTTACAGATGATGAACACACCACACTTTGCACTTACAAAGACATGGCTTTAAAAGAAGAGGGTACAGGTACTAGACTGGCCTGCAAGCAGTCATTACCTTTTTCTAGTGGAAAATGTGTAGAGAACTTTTAAACAAAAAAAATGCAATAGTGACAACAACATAATGTTGTACACTCTAAGAAATGGGATAAAATAACACCTGAAACATTAAATCATTTGGTGTCTTTTATGTGTGGTAAAAAGGAATGGGAACACTACAAAGTGATAAATGCTTTCCCAGCATTTTTTGGAATGTGTTGCAGGCCTGAAATACAGGAATAGATACAGTCGATTCCGATTATTCGGACCACATCGGGACGCGATCGTTTTGGTCATAATAACCGGCTTGTCCCATTAAACGAACATGCCCTGTGTTACAAGACGGGACATGCTATGTAACATATTCAATGTTTATTAAACCTTTATT
>JAUZSV010379355.1:0-11246 GCA_034780495.1 Parotocinclus cesarpintoi | reverse complement strand
CTTCGATCTGACTTCTGTTGATAAATCTCCCTTCACCAAAAATATCTCTGTCATCTTTTGTAATTCAACCATTTCCCCTCTCTACTATGATCACTGGAACCACTCATAATAGGCGACAAAGCGGTGGAGGCAATACACGCAGTACTCGATGGACAGAAGACAACCGTCAGCCTTCCTACCCTTAAAAAGGTGGTTCAGGAAGCCGCTGGCATAATCGTGGAAATCTTGATGACTAGTCACAACCTCTGCCTAGAAACGAAATTCTGGAAGCGGAGCTCTTCCGTAATGCTAGTCCATCAAAGAATGGAATCACTGCACCTAATACCACTGTTGAGGCTCGTATCTAACTATTAAAAATGTCTGTTCATTGTGTGTATGTTTTAGTAGTTGTGGGTCATATATTTTAATTATGTAGTTATAACGTCCACCAGTCCGTGTCACTGCTGGCTGGCTGATGCTTCACAACATTCTTGTTGACTATCTGCAGTAATTAGCAGCAGTTTTCCTAAGTTGCAGTATGACTGACACATATCGAGAAAACTTTCAGTGAACTGCTTGGATGCTGAAGAACAGTACAGGCAAGGTCAGCAGTTCTGAGGAGGATCATTATTCTAGGATGGATTTACATATAAACATCAGACATAATGATATTCTCAGAAAGTGGAAGCCACACACGATCTTAAAACACTTGGTGTGTTCGGATTCAACCCTGTCTCCCAAAAATTACGTTCGTATAGAACTAAACTGCATTCCCAATTACGTTTTGTAGATGAACGTATTTTGTCTGTCATTACGTTTGCCCGTAACGTTTTAAATACGTTCGTGATCAACATAAATTCTCCGTTTGTTTTGTGGTATAATTCATTGTGGATGACCACGTTATATATTGAACGATCTTGCTAATTCATTTTTATATATTTGGTATTATTATTTTTGGATTCAAAGCTTTATTGTGAGTTCATTATTCTTCCTTACCCGGCGTTGCCTATGTGATGGCGTTCATCTCTGTAATCGGGGACTTTATTCAGCATTACATCACAGAAAGGTGGCGTTTTTATTTTTACTGGTATTGTCAAAAAGACTCTCTGATTCGGGTATGATCGGCACAGATGTAGCTTTCATCTTTTGAATACAGTACAATACGTACAGGTGGCGTAATGGGGGGTAGGAAGGACTATTCCTTTACAGATTGTATTTCCAAAATAACAATAGCAGGAATACATAATGTTTATTTGCGGGTTAATGCACAGTGGCCATAATCAAGTTCGCACCAATATGCAGATCAACAACATGTTTTACACAGGATTCATGTGACAGGACTGTTTTGCTAAGCTAACTGCAAATCGCTCAGCTTCACCTGCAATATTTTGTGTGGAGCAGATCTGATTGGACTAAATGTTGCTGTGGAGTGTTTACGTTAGTCGATCAGGTAATCACAATAATTAGTTCCCTTTCATACGAACTGTGGTTAGTTTGTATGATCGCACGGTCTAGGATCGTATGCGCGCTACATCATTATTATTATCCTAGTTATAGACCATTTCTTTTCGTATTTGGGAGGAACAATAAACATGCGGTTCTTATAGCCCGGTTACAGAATCCAAACTGGTTACCCATGTCACAGGTTGTTAGCCGGGATTATTTCCCTGGGGGACAACATACGTCACGCGTCTTCTTCGTCCTCCTTGTTTAATCCACTACGCAGACAACATAGCGACACCACGTGTGTCTGCACTCGAATTACATCGCCGTGCTGAAGGAAGTTTCAGTGTGCTTTCTCAAGTTTACAAACATCTTTCCCACCACTTTCAAAAACCCTGCTTATAATTGCTGTTTTAGTTCTTAATATGTGCAGAAAAATTCACTATCTAATACAACATTAATCATTACTCTTTAATCCAAACCATCCTTTAAGATGTTCTAATTTCCTTTAAAACAGGATCAGTGCTGGTTTAGGTCATAATTGTGACCTCTTTTTAAATGTTAATAATAAAACAATACTTTGTGCTTACAAATTCATCTTTATTGTCCACACAGAAAAAAAATTAACACATATAACAACATCCTAAATATTCTTTGTTTGAAAAAATCATTTGGTCTAAAACTATTTAGAGCAAGACTGAAGACGAAGTGAACCAAACGGATATCTGAACATAAAACACAATTATAACACATAATACACACAGGTCAAAATACTTAATAACAATACATAAATATACATAACAGCATACAAACTACAGAGCAAACATGTTTTTGTGACCTCAGACCACAAGACATTGGTCTTCATTATCATCCTCAGATGACTCACTGTCCAGGTTCAAAGAGATCTGTTTATCCCACATCTCCTCCTCTCCCTCTTCCTCCTCAGTTTGCAGGGCAGTTGGATCCATCCAAATCTTTCTGTGGATATATACAGATTATTTACCTAACTTAAACTTTAAACTTTAACTTTACTTAACTGTTCATATTATAAACGGTTGTTTTCGAGCAGTGGTTCTCAAACCTAGTCCTCAGGACCCACTGTTTTAGAGGACAACTAGCCTTCAAAAATATGAAATAGAGGTAATTTTTTTTTTCCCTTGAAATAACTTGAAATGCTGACTGAAGTGTACAGTATGTAAACAACTGTGTATAGCAGCATACTAACCTGTATGTGCTAAATACATCCTGTATTTGTTCTTTCACCTCTGTCAGTCTTTGATTCATGATACATTTCAACCCCTCATATGCTTCCAGGGTCATGTTGGAGGAACAGTCTAAAAAAGAGAAAAAGGCAGATACTGCATTAATGAATAAGGTTTAGATATTGACTAATGTTAGTACACAAATATGTATACATTGTTGAGTATTAAACAACTCCAGATAGATGTAAAATCAAATACATAAATCTAAGCAAGTAAGTAATGATCAAAAGCTCATTATGATTCATTAAAATACCCACTCTTTTCACACAGGTCTTCATTAATCTGCTGGATTTCTCTTTTTAGAGTCTGAGAAACTCTTGTCAGGTAGCAGCAGTGGTTTTTCATTTCTTTGATAAGAATGCCGTCTTCCTCTCTGAGTCGAGACAGGAGCATGACTTTATCAAAGGCCATTTTCTTTGTCTGAAGAGGGACGTCTGAAGCTATAACAAAGGAATTGTGTTGACTTCCATTAAATATATGTAAACAAACTTCTTTAAATCTTGAAGTATTGTGATAAATAAACATTTAAATGAAAAATACAGTAGTGTTGTATGGTGTTGTAGCATAGGGGTATTGTGCAGAAGATTTCAATACACCGTATATACTGTAACTGATAATGTCAGACAAAAACAGCAACAATGTACTATTAAAGTGCAGAACCATGTTTTTACCTGACTCCCACGGCCAAACAGGAAAGTCTTCTCCCAGTATCCTGTCTGCAGTATCAACAGCCTCAGTTGCTGACACGAGGCTGTTGTAGGAAGATATTGCGTCCTCAAGTTTTTTCTTCTCTTTTGCAATGAGTTGCCTTTTAGTTTGACGGCCTTTGTTATTGTCTATGAAGATACAAATAGTTATTTAAATATAAAAGAAGAAATGCAAAAGGCTATTTGGGCTGCAAATAATTAATTTCCAAATTGAACAACCTGTAGAATACTTCTCAACGTATCATTTTGTCAATAAAATGTTGTAATGTAATGTGTTATATGCTGGAAGACAATGATAACATAATATAATATTTAGCTGTGCCCTTTTGGCTGACCAAAAGTCCAGTAAAAAGAATCTTGCATTTTGTGAAGTAAAATTTCACAAGGATGAGGACACCCAAACATCCAACATCCACCCAAACTCACCTATGGTTCTGTACAGCTGAAGTTTTTGCTGCTTGATTTTCAAGACAAGGCCCTCTATCATCCGCTGCAGGCCCTGTGGGTCATGGCAGCTGGTTGACTTTGGACCTGAATGTAAGCATAATTCTTAAATATTCACTGTAAAACTGTAAAAAACGAATGAAATTTAAAATGTGTAGCTACATAAAAAAATCTTACTTGATGCAGCCCAATCTACCACATCTTTCACCCACTGTTGCATTTGATGGTCGGTTGTGGCAAGACCTGTTTTCATATTTTCGATTTCTTTTTGCAATTCAGTAGTCCTGCTCTTGGTCTGCAAAAAGGTTATTTGTTTGTTTTATTGACATAGAGATAAGATGTTCGACTAGTGTGTAACCGATCAGTAAAACAATGTGTTGACGTGTCCAATAAATAAATACAATTATGGTCAGTAATAAGGCATAGGTCATAGCATGTCTACACATATTATATTTTATATACAATGCGAACATAAATAGTAACTTAAAAAAAACTAAATTAAATCAAATGTGGACTTTGCTGTTTATGTCATCCTCCTTTTTCTCAACATGATCATGTGTTGTATATTTGTATTTTCTGTCTTATCAGTTTCCATATCAATGTACACTTTTCTTCAAAGCTTATACACAAGGTTGCTTAGTTAGTATGTGCATGTATGTAATTTCTTTTACATTCATGAACTCGCCTAGTATTTATTCTTTTAGACAAAACACAATTACAGAACTCTCTTACAGAACAAATTGCTTACGTTTTTGTAAGTTCTAGTTTCAGGGCAATTATATTATCAAAAAGGGCAGCATTTAAAGCAATTGGACTCATTTGTAAAAAATACCTTTACATATCTTTGGGACAGGTATTTGTGCAGACTCTGCTTCTTTTTCATGTTCCATCCACGGGCATGAACTGTTATCATGTCAGTGCGTCCTAAAACACATTAGTTATTTTATGGTGCTTTTACTGAAAATGTATGGGCCACACTAATACCTATGTTGCAACCTGACACTTACTTGCTTTTGACATATATTTTGTGGTTGTTGCCACACGAGACAGATAAGAATTCACAGCTTCCACCTCTTCTCCAACAGTCAAACCTGAACAAGTTTTGGAGCAAAACACTGCTATTTGTATAATGCCTAAATATTTTAAGAAAGTTTAAAAAGTTGTAACATACCTGCCCCTTCTTGGTTGCGGCCACTCCACTCCACCTGACAGTAGTGGAAGAATATTATACTCAAAATCAGATAATATTCACAATTTAATTGATTCAATTAAAATTCTATTAAATCTAGTAATATAGTGCCAAATCCCAAGAGAATTATAATTAGATTATATTACGTAAGTAAGTTAACGTGAAAATACACTATTAGCCTATAAATATAATTCTTACCTCACATTTTGCTGAGTGGCCTTTGGCATGCATGACAGACAAAAATGGCCGCATTTGTAGGACATACTGCAGTTCTGGAAAGCTCTCCACAACCCTCTGTACATATGGATAGTACTTGCACATAACATCAGTGCAAACAAACTCAATTTTTTGGTCTTTGCCAAGTTCTTTCTGTAAGTACAGAGGGTAGGCAAAGACCTCTCCCCGAAACATATGGAGGCCTGTATTAAAAAACACAGGGGGGGTGAGCATATGTTGGCATTTATTCAGTATATATGTATTTTGTAATGATATGTCTAAATACAACTTTTGTGTGAAACTTTAATAAGTACTGTTAGGTTATCAAATCTAAATTCAGTTCCACAAAAATTACCTTACCACTAAACAAAATGCAGTGTCTGCAGACGGATGTCATCACACCCTCTTCATCCAATCTTGGTTCCTTCCTGGTAATTTCCTTGCCTGCTTTAAATTTTGAGGTGCCACATGATGGCCTGCCAGGAGCCTACAAACAATGTGGCGATAGTTCCCAAAGACTTTACATCTTTTGTGTGTTAGAATTCATATAGAGATTAGAGAAAAAAACAAATAGATCTTACTGGTTTTATTTTTCCTCGAATAGCTTGCACAAATTGCTCCACATCCGAGTCTTTGGCAAAAAATTCTCCTTCAAAGTATGGAGATTCATCCATCCTACATAGACAGAAGCAGTTAATTAAGAAACAAAATCAACAACAAGGTATCAAAAACAAAATGAAGATTCTGTATTGCTACTTACCCCTTACGGTTGAAGCGATATCATTTCCTGTTGCCATCAAGGGACACTGCAACCATATTGTCACCACAGGCAGGACATGAGAAATGGTCATCTCCAAGAAGTTTTTCAATCTCATGCCTGCAGTATGTCCACTCAAGAAAGCTTCTTTGAAAGTTCTCACTGGTAATTATGCCAACCTAAAATACAGTAGATATCAGAATATTTAGAAAATAAAAAGTAGTTACATAATAAACACTGCACAGTGCAGTTTATGCACAGTTTTATGTATTTTGTGGATGAGGTTGTGAATTTTGATATACAAAATCTTGTCCTACAACTCCATTTGAAATTTACTGCCCATAAAAGTACATACAATTTAAATATAGTAGTCTACTCTTTGCATTCATTTGTGGGTCTACTTTTAATTTCCATAAACATGTCCAAGTGAATTACCCTGCCAGCACGAACTGAACGACTTTCCAGCATTCGGATGAAAGCATGTCTGCTTAGACCTGGTGCACTGATTTTCAAATCTTCAAATGTGAGGAATACGTCAATGGCAAACACGGTGTGAAAATCTACTGTGCCAGGCCAGTATCCATTAGAGATGAGATCTTTTATCCCTGGTGTCCACTGGCAGTGGCAGCTGTTGCAGCTCAGCAGAGGAAGAGATAGATCATAGCGACCTATTCAACGACAACCACCAAGTCAAAACTAGGTTTAGTCTAAGGAAATATAAGGAAAAAAAATTGCACAACTAAAAAAATATCTCACCATTAATGTTTATAAAAATGATGTTCCTCCCAGTACTGACTGACACAGTTCCCTCATTACAGCTGCAAATTACATCTGGCCAAGAAACTGGCAAGAGACAAACTATGAAAAAGAAACAGATAATGGTTACTTATGCTTAATAGCCAGAGTGCATAATTATATAGCCAGAATCAATGTTGATTAAACTCCCATTAAATATATACCTTGGTCACACAGTGACAAGTGACGGTCTGCATTTTCTGTAAACATCTTATTTGGAGGGAGTGGGTGGCAACTGCTTCCTAAAATCGAGCATCTGTTGTGCAAACAGTACTGATGATGTACAGAAATGTCACATTTTGCACAAAAACGTTTTTTGGGAAGGCAGTCTGCACAGGAAACTACAGCAGGCTCAATTTCACAATATTGGCACAGGCCCTTTGAAAGGTTTCCCGCTTCCAGCATGCCTTCAAGAAGCTGTGGTCTTGCCTTGCGCCATTTCTCATCTGACAATGTTTGACGCACAGTCCAGGTTTTAATAGCCGAGGCTTCTTTTAGTTTTGAAGATTCTTCAGCATCATCCGAAACCTTGTCCAGCATTATCTGTAGTTCCTGAATATGAAGATCTTTTAGAGAGAATATAATAGATGTTACTGTCTTTCTACAAGTTCAGCTATCAAAGAATAGAAAAAATAACAAAAAGTCACAAAAGGACTGTCAGAATCCTGCTATAGATGCAGAAATATTTCACATACCAAAAAACAGTAAGTGATATTGTACATAGTAGGTAAAGGTATACAGCTAGATTAAATCTCAAATTCAAAGGTAATAAATCTTTATTAAATGTCATTACATGTTATTGTTTTTAATGTGTCAAATGCTATCTCAAAACAATATATTCTTTTAGTCATATATCATCATTTCAGATTAGCAATTAACTGTTTCACGTTGGCATAAACACTATAGTGAGAATTACTTTTAATTCTTTTAATGTATAATATTACCTAAAAAAGAACAAAAACATGAGGTATAAATTCAACAGTTTGATGACAAAGGATTTTTTCTTACCTATCATATTGTGGGTTTCTTGTATTTCTGAAGCTAATGTACCTGTATATACAAAACAAAAACTGAATTAAGTCATTACTTTGTTGTACTACTACTACTACTACTACTACTGTTCCCTAATTTCTAAGTTACACAACTGGACAATTGTACACATGCTTCTAATTTCATGAAGTACAAGCAGGATTGAATGAAATCATTTCTGAGATATATGTGGCTTATACTTACAATACAGCATGTAATAAATATTGTTCAAAATTCACACCCTCACCCCCCTTTCCAAGTCTTTACCTTGTGTGGTGTTTGCAAAATGCTCATCATCGAGAGTTGAGATCTGTAAGCTGGATTTCCTTTTCCTCCTAGTGTTTCCTAGGATGACAAGATTACTCATTAAATCTTTTACCTAAGTCAATGTAAGAGAAAAACTGTGACACACTATAGATGAACATTACCTACTTCTTACAGCCCTGTGTATCTTTACAATCAGTCGGCCAAAGTGATCGCGCTTCCTCCAGTTCACAGACTGTGAACTATTCTGTTTAACATGGGATTGAAACAGTAGCATGTACATAAATACTGTACAGTATACTTGTATACATTTCTTCCCTCAATATTATATATAGCTTTCCTAGAAAGCAAAGTATTTTAGTAGCCTAATATTACATGAAATTGATGAAAGTCTTTTTTGAAAGCAATACATTTTAAATGTATAAATAAATTTAATTAATAAAGAATATGTGAAAATCCTATCAACTTCTTATTTTTACCTTTTTCACATCTAATCTGGCAGACAGTTTTGCATGAACACTGGCGATGTCATCTATCTCATCAATATCATCAGCCATGTCCAAAGAGGTCATCTGAGGGGCTTGTTGTCCAGCCATGGCTGATGTGACAGAGCAACTCAGCTCTGTGTTAGCAGATAATATGAAACAGAAAAAAGTACAATAAAGTTATTTGGCAAATGGAAGTGCAAGGCTGTCACAGATACTTAAGCAATTACTGAACTTCAGTAAATTTACTTTATTTACTTATATTTTAAATGAATATTCCTGTAACGTAAGTAACGTAAGTAACGTTACAGGTTCAAAATAAGAAATGCTAATAAAAGTGGACACATACTAACATAGAAATTGTATGCAAAACACTGACATCATGGTATGTTATTGTAATTTTCTTATACGGAACACTAACGTTACACCTCAAGTTAGTTTCATGTTATCGTTATTCAATCATGCTGTAATAAAATCATTGATGAATTTTAGTGTCTTACCGTCTCAAACGCTTTTCTCTGGCTAAACAGTCGTTCGCTAGATTCGACTTTCAGGCCCGCCAAAGACATTCCCGCGCCTGGGTCCCGCGCATCGGCGTATCCTTGGCAACAAGTACACTTCAAAGACTTCCATAGCAACGCGTAGTCGCCATGTGGGAGGGCAGATCGCCTATGTGCCTGACGTAAAATGTTTGTAAGTAAAATATAATCTTTATGATGTCACTGAGACATAAGTGAGTGAATTCAGTATCACACAATAAAACAGAAAAATACAAAACATCAGGAAGATTATTGTTGTCATGGGCCCCTAAGCTACACTTTCGGGGGGGGGTCTGTTGCAGAAGAAATAGACAGTCCCACTTTTATTCATAATGCTTTAACAGAAAAAAATATATACAGTACCGGCAAAAAGTTTGGACACAATCAATTCATTCAATGTTGTTTTCTTTATTTTCATGACCATTTACATTGGTAGATTCTCACTGAAGGCATCAAAACTATGAATGAACACATGTGGAGTTATGTACTTAACAAAAAAAGGTGAAATAACTGAAAACATCTTTTATATTCTAGTTTCTTCAAAATAGCCACCCTTTGCTCTGATTACTGCTTTGCACACTCTTGGCATTCTCTCCATGACTTCAAGAGGTAGTCACCTGAAATGGTTTTCCAACAGTCTTGAAGGAGTTCCCAGAGGTGTTTAGCCCCTTTGTCTTCACTATGTGGTCCAGCTCACCCAAAAACACATTGCATAAGAAGGTGTGTCCAAACTTTTGGCTTGTACTGTAATTTCTCTGTAATAGCATGCTGAGATTATTACATGGCAGAAATGCACCTACTCAGGTGCACTAGAATAAATGAACATCCACAGAAATGCTTTGACAACCTTTATTGTAAATATTAACTCTAAAGATGTAAAACATTAAAAATTAAGGTAGTAACTGCTTTTAGCTTTCTAAACCAAGAGGTGCAACAACATCAGTAAAACAGACCACAATATGGTACTAAAGCAAAATAACAACATACTTAGGGAGACACAAGACATGTGATCTGGTCTGTTTTGGCCCGTTGTGGATCTCAGTTATGAAATTGAACGTTTCCTGCTGTAGCACTTGTGACAGAGTCCTAAATATCCAGACATAACATTGACTATTACTCTCTTCCTGCAGCAGTGACCTTACTGAGACATCTTTGTTTTCTTTAATACATTCTCAGAAATGTTGATTTTTGTCCAATAAGTATTCAAATCTCACATGTTTCTTCTGGAGTGCAGCTGCTCCTGGCCAGAGAAAATATTGTTCAAAAATCCAAACATCTGCTCAGTGTCTATGTCTGACTGATACCTCTTGTCCAGTTTGTAATGTTTGTCTATGACAACAATATAAAAAGTTGGGTTGATGTCTGGACCTGATCGCTCACTGTCCGGTTCAGTGGATGGAGGTTGTTCTTACTCTGTCTCTGTGTGTGTTGTTCTGTTCACTTTGTCATGTAGGGACACAGTTGATGACATGTTTTTTGTTAGTTTTTGAAAACACTCAAAGTTTTCAAAATCATCTCTCAAACTTAGCCCCCCTGTTGATCTGATCAGATTAAAGGTGTGAATGAATCCAAATGTACTTCCTGCAGAGCAGTGTTTCTCTTATGAAATAATTGTTAGTATTCCCAATAATATTTTGCTCATACTTATTATAAAACAAGTTAATTAACTATAACTGTTTAAGAATTTGCATCATATGACGCATGTACAATCTCACATAGATTACTCTTTGTGCAGAGGCTGACATTACAGCTCCAGTGTCCTCTACCTAACAACTTTAGTTTCATGTAGTAAACAGTCTTAGGTTTCCTGGCCAAATTACTATAACCAAATACAGTGACAGGTCTAGAGGTAATCTCTGTAATGACCCTAGACCAGGGGTCGGAAACCCGCGGCTCCGGAGCCGCATGCGGCTCTTTCATCCCTCTGATGCGGCTCCCCGTGGCTTCTGTGGTGATCTTGTAACATCTAAATAAAACATGTTAAAATGTTTTGTCTCTCTTAATATGCGTCACAACCGCCAATGTGCGACACCCGCCAACGCGCTATTTCTTGACCCTTTCTAACCCCAGGTAGGCCAAATATGGAGAATTCTAAAAAAAAGTCTGAAGAAAACAGAACGTTCAATGTGACGTGGGC